>SKCR01008810.1:0-23367 GCA_019454045.1 Zanthoxylum bungeanum | reverse complement strand
TCCAGATCTGGTACTGTGTGCGCAAGACCAAGGAGACCTAAATTTAACAATTAACCCTTTAGACTCTAAATCTTTGATCTCATTCCTACAATGTTTTCTAAATCCATATTCATTTGAATAGGTCTAGCTTTAGTAGGAATTTGCTTTTCATCAAAAGAAGATTCATAAGGAAGATCTATTAAATGTTGCTTTCTATTCCAGAAAGCAGAAGGTAGATCAGCACAGATTTCTTTCTCAATTAAATCTTTGAAATCATTAATCTTTTGTTTTATGTTATATGAGTTGGAATATAATATTCTGAATATTCGTCGCATTGGAAAACACGTGGGATCAAAAGTCAGATACGTGATTTTCGTAAAACGCGTAAAGTTTACAGTTTGGCCCACAAAATTGGCAACGAACGAACTCGATCGAGTTGATTTTTGGACCATTAGACTTTTTTTTTTCCGAGACGAACAACTTTCATGTTCAGTACTTTTTGAGAATCGCATCAGAAAAGCTCCGTAATTTCGGTATTCCAGAAGGTTTCAGAATATGGGCTGATCAGTAAATTTACAGGGACTCATTTGATATTTTCCAGCCTAGTATATAAAGGCACAAGGTTTTGAGAAATTGCAAAATTGGCAAACCAAAACAAAACCCCTCACTTGTCCCCCCACGCCCAAATTCGCACCTGAGGTTCGTTGGTCACGCCGGCGGCCTGCCGGCCACCACCGGTCGGCGCGACTATCCAGGATGAGGTGCCCGGACACCATGCGTCTAGTGGTGGCCGGGGCGGCGACACAAAACGCCGGGGAACGACGGGAAAAGAGGAGGAAAGAGGCTTGAAGTGGATTTTCCGATCCCGGCTCGTCGGTTCGTTTCACGGCCCGAGCCACCTACCAAATCGAAGCTCTCAGAGAGTACTACGAGTATGCGGAATCGATTTCACCGATCATCATCCAGTTGCATGCGAAACGAGGAAAGAAGATTCGGATGAATAGTAGACCCAGGTGAACAGTTACTCCAATCAAAATTTTGATCGCACCAGCGCGTTCATATGGCCGTTGGGAGTCCGAATATGGCCTCAGAATTTCGGTACGACTCTCCATTTAGATTTTGTTATTTTCAAGTATATCGATTTATATTCGGATGTTTCCGGTAGTTTCGTAGTGTAACGAATTCGCATAAAATGAATTGAATATGATATAATGTGTTATAGCGATAAATGTGGTAGAATCCGGGGAAAATCGAATGAGATATGATCGATCAGGTAGAATTAGTGAGATTTTCGGTAAAACGGAGTTTCTCGCTCGAATGAGTGTAGTTGATCGTAAACATAGTTATGATGTAATTATGGTATTGCGAGGGTAATTAGGTAATTTTGGATTAGTTCGGGGGGGGTTTGAGACCCTTCCGTAGTGTTTGCGGAAACTTTTCCATAAGTTTTGCCGCACACGCGTAAAATGAGAATATGACCCATCTAGTTAATTTAGAATAGCATATAGGCATGTATTAGAGTAATGAAGCTTAGACCGTAGTATCAGAGATGATTCGGGTGTTTTGGGGTAGCCCGTAGTCGTTTTAGATAAGTTGGAAGTTCCGCAAATAGCGGTACTAACCTTGCGTTGTTACTTGTTTGACAGATCAGACCCGGATCGCGGGCATTCGCTTAGTCAGGTAAGTAACTAATGCTTCTGATACTTAAAAGATTTAGTAATGTTCGGAATTAATTATATACTAGAATTGTGTATAGTATATGCACGAAACATGTATATATTTATATATAAAGATGAGAGTGAAAGAAAGAAGCAGGTGTAACTAGATACGCATATAAATAAGAATAAGCGATTATAAGCAAAATGTATGAGTAAGAAATGAGTATGAGCATAGAAGTATAGAGACGCACATGTAAGCATATTTATATAAGAACACATAAGTAAGATCATAAATATAATTTAATAAGACTTGGGTATGAGGGATGTAGAAACTACACCCTAGGGAATGAGATTAGAATTATAAATAAGAAAAACATATATGAACTAGAGTTATGAAGGAAAGTTTGTAATTTATGCGTTATATAAGAATATTAGCAACATGAGGATATATACGAGTATATAAAGTGATAAGGAGCATAAATGAATAGAATATGCATAGCATGAGAATATATAAAAGGTTATGATTTGAGATTTCTGAACACAAGTTGATAGTTAGAAAATGGCAAATAAGTTTAAGAACGAAGACATTAGAACTTATATATGTTTGATATCTGATATAGTAGTAGAGCTTCGAACGTATGTGTATGAATATAAATTGTATAATATATTGACTGTGAGCCACTAGCAAGGTAAGTTATAAAGGCAAGCTAAGTTGTGATGGTTGGATGTGTGCCATATATATAGATAAATATAGATATGTATGAATGTAAGATGAATTTAGCATGTTTAGTTTGAACAAGCATTCTGTTGATATTTGAGCTTATAGTTAGTAAGATCATTATAGAGAAAATCATGACTAGAGTAGAGAGAAGCATGAGACATGCATATATGCAAGTTCATGTGTGTGTGTGTGTTTAAGTTTTCAGCAGTTGAGCCAACGATAACAACGTTTTCAATAATTTCAAATGTTATAAAGAAAGATTTCAAATGCTTTGAAAAGAATCGTATTTCAGAAATTTTTTTACAGTTTGAGTTACAGATTATGATTTCATGGTTTTCGGGGTATGAGGTAAAACCTCACCCTAGTATGTAACTTGAGATACTGTTCGGAATTGACGAATTTAGAAATATGTGCACATGTTCAGGACTGGGGAGACGCTCTCAGATCCTCCAGACGGGCTAGGGGGAGGGCGAGACGTAACGCCCCTAGATCCCAGTTTGAGCTTGGGTGGTAGCATAGATCCGCACCCTCAGCTCCAGTTTGTGGCTTCGGGGACTGCGAGACGTAACGCCCCAAGACCACCAGTTTCAGGGCAGGTATGGCATGCTTTGGGGTGACGGCGATACGTAACGCCCTAATGTCATGGGTTTGCATATCTGACTCTATGGCGTATGGGGAGACGACGAGACGTAACGCCTCCATGCGTCAGTTTTTCTACAGATACTCAGATACCAGTTTTCAGAAAGCAGTTTTGAAATATCAGATTTTTAGAAAATAGTTTTCAGAGATACAAAACTTAGAGGAAGTTTTAGTTTTCGATGTTAAACACAGATTACAATTTCAAACACAGTTTCGGTTTTTAGTTACAACTTTCAGAAAGAGTTCTTTAGAAAAGAAAGTTTTCTGAAGCATCGGTTTTATAAAATATTCAGAATTTCAATACAAAAATCAGTTTTCGAGAATGTGTTTTCAACCAAGAGTTCTTCAGAAAAGATTTTCATGGAAATATGTTTTTAAAAACATAGTATGTTGAAGTAAAGAATACTTTGCAATTTCTGCATATAAAGCATGTATCCTAGTAAGTCATTTGAGATACATATATTTTAATGTTAATAATGCATTATGACGTTAGTATTTTTCGCATGTAAGTTCTCCAGAAAAGATTTTAAAGTAATAGTTCATAAAAGCATGACATGATTGCATCGAAAGATATATATATATAGATATATATATATATATATGGCTGATATTGGTGTGTGGCATGTTCATATAGAAGAAGCATTTCGTAAAGTTCTAATGCATAACAACATGGTTTAATCTAAAGGTACATATGTTAATGATGATTATGAGTTGTTTGTTTATTTAGAAGGAAAAGAATATATCGAATGATGTTAGTTCATGAGGAAATGGTAACATATAATTGTAGTCATGATTTGTGGTAGTGGATTAGGTAATTAATAGAAGTAAGATTTCAATAGTCCGATTTGATGATATTTCATGACAGTAAAAGAAAAAAGTTATTATAATTGTCTAACCTAGACTAGCTCAGAGTATACAGTAAAGCAAAAGGAAAGTATCAGAGTGGCCCGGCAGAAGTGTGTTGGACCTTGATATTCTAGTTGGTAAAATAGAACTTATTATATTGTTGTAACAAAAATTAAGTACGTATGTGAGAGTTCAGATGAAAGAATCAATAGATAGTTATACAGAGATAAAATGGATAAAAATTTATATAGTTAAATAAGACTTGTAATTATTTGTATGGTCACATAACCAGTTTAGATTAATATGGAAACATGACTCTGATTTTGTATTGTTTGTTCGCTCAAGTTATGAGCATGTTTACTTACTGAGTAAATATGACTCACATCTTTTCATTTGTAGTTTTGTAGTCAGTAGCAGTAGTTCGGTGAAGACTTTGAAGACAGTGGATCGCCTCAATTGCAGTCGAGAGAGTGTCGAGTCCTGGGTCAAGTTGTGGGTCCTCGCGGCCCTTTGTATTGTATTTTGCATTTGTATCAATTAAGTAAGGATTATGTAATAGTGTAGTTGTTATTTTGAGTTCTGGCCGGAGGCCAAGTATTTGTTTTTGTTCTTTGTGTTACCGGCCTGAGGCCGAGATGGTTGTGTTCTTGTTGTATTTGGATGCTGGCTACAGGCCAGGTTGCATGATGTTACGAATACATCATGTCAAAATTTCGTTAGATTCAGAGGCTTATAGAGATGGATTTAGCCTGTCTCCTGCCGGTAGCATTCTGGCCTAGGCGGGATGTTACATGAGGCCACATAAAAAACATGATCATATGCCACAAAAGGCCTCATAATAATCAAATGCCAAAATAGGCAATAATAAACAAACCATGTGCAGGTTCAGAACTCTCAACCTGGTATGCGTCATCACCGTCCAAATAGCGCCACTCAGGGCTGCGTAACAATGGCCGCAACAAGTCCACCAGGGTCCATAAGGTGGGCCAAAACAAGGGCTCTACACAAATAAGTGCCTAAAACGGGCTATATAATAAACAAGATGTGCGTCACAACGAGACTCCACATATAGCAATTTTAATATATCCAATTTTAATATTTTTATCGATCCAAGTTCGATCCAATTTACATTTACATTATCAAGCAGATATTTATAAAAATAAAATAATAAAATACATTATGGTCACGTCGTGCCACCCAACAGGCCTTTTCAATTTTTTTTTTTAAAACATGGCTAATGTTAAAACGTATTTTATATCATTTTCATGGGCATAATATAATAATATACATATATATATAATTTAAAATCACAATTAAGATGAGTATTGAATCTCTACCTCAACCACACTCTCGAAGCGTGAAACCAATCTCATAATGAGGCTTAACGCACTCAAATAATTCTGTTGGTTTAACAACTATAAAACTCTATCCGGGCTCACATGACACACTCTACAAGGCATGTTGGTCCCGCTGACCGGTGATTGCCTTAAGATCACCCAAAAGCAACATCTTGAAACCTGAGATGTAAAACGTACCAAATCAAACTCCCACATAAATCTAATGAATCGACATTATTCCGTTTAAAACTTGGGCTTTCCATTTATAATTCAACACCACAAATACTCATCTAGGGCCTACAACAACCACCCAAAAACACTTTAAATCCAAACCCACAATCCAAAAACAACAATCCACAACTCAAACTCAAATCTCAAAATAATTTAAATAAACAAAAATTGTTAAATTAAACGGGTAATTAAAATACGAAATAACCGAAGATTAGAGTTCGGGTCCATTATCGAACCAAATGGTCGAACCAATGCATCATAAATTTCAAACTCAAGATTATGCCCAGACACGTCGACACATGGCCTTCCCCTGCCGCCACACACATTGACGCGTATAGCCAATGTGCCGACACACCGCCTCACTGCTGCCACCAGAATGTGTGCATCGTCATTCTAAATCCAATGGTGCTGGTCACGTGCCCAACAAAACTCTGATTTACCGTGGATCACCTAAAAACTGTCGGATATTCAAGCTCTCCATTCACCGAAAAATAATCACCTCTGGCTACACACCACCACCAAAATGGTCCTACCAGCATGCTTTATCTTTCCCTTAGCTTTGATCATCGGAAAATGACTCCACTCATTGGATCTCTCTCTCTCTCACGCATAAAGAAGAAAAAATGAAAAGAAAAGGCATTATGTTTGGGAGAATAAGGTGTTTTTATAATGGCTAGAAAATTTTAGACAACCCCCCAGAATTTTGGTCAAACAAAATTAATGCAAACTCAGGAAAATTTATCATTCAACCCCTCAAGTCAAAATTCAAAATCTGGCCAAAGACTTGTAAGTAAAAGACTTTAATAACCTTACTAAAAAATTTTGGGGTCATTACATCCTTCCATCCTTAAAATAATTTCGTCCCGAAATTCAAAATACACAAAAGGATCTAAGTACAATATCATGTACGTAGGTAAAGAAGATGGGAGTGTCTCAAGCACTTCATCAATAAGCTCAAAAGCATAATGTCATACAAGGCCATGTCACATAACTGGACTCACTAACAATGTATTTCCCGCTTTAGGCATCACAATAAGAATGGATCTTAAGTCCTAAACTTACACTCTCACGGCTTTATTCGTGGTACCACTGGTTCCTGACCCACGAAGTAAAATGAACTAATAATTTGAAATTGAAATCATATACACAAAGCTTTAAAAAGACTGAAATTCCATAACATGATCGTAAACCACGACCGAACATGAAAACTGAAACATCGTAACATGGTCGCACATAAACGTGAAAAATTGAAAAGCACGTCAAGACATAAAACCATGTCACGACTGTAAATATGAAAACTTAACATGATCCAAAAGTACGTAAAAATGATCTCAAAAGACATGAATAGTTTCAACGTCAAGAGAAATTTGACTAAAAATGACCTAACATCAAATGAAAACATAACACAACATGTATAGTGTTAAGTGAAATCATCATATGACTGAAAACTATATAGCGTCAATTGAAGATATAAAAACATCTGTAAACTGTAAACATGATTATAAATTGTAAAACATAACATAAGATGAAATAGAACCACGTAGGGAAAACGTAATCATGAACTTAAATGCGAATGAGCCTATGGGGGTGATCAGTGCCCCATGAGGCATCGTGAAAAACATAAAAAAAAATGTCAAATAAAATCGTGTAAATGTGACACGTAAGCTAGAATCATAAACTGTATACATGAAATTATGAAGAATATCAACCGAAAAATAAAATCACGAGAAACGAAAGATGACAACTGAAAGCATGTAAATATGACTCATGAAAAATGTACGTTGTGAACATGTAAACAGTTAGGGTTGGTGCTCAGAGTGCCAATCCGGATCGTATTTATGTCCGATTCATAAATACGAACAATTCCATTTTCCTTAATATTACTAATTTAATGGTAGCACCCTTTTCTTTATACACTTATTTATTCTAATTATGATTAGATATCTGATTACGATTAGATCGAAACTAAATATGGTTCAGTGATACGTGTATATTAGACAAAGACCTTAGGATTTACAATATAGGCGTAGTTAGAACGTAGTTTGTAAGTGATATTGGGAAGTGTACTATAAGATGTATATCTTAAATAAAGTTCCTGGTCAAGATTCACTACCACGGGTTGATTAGTAAAATCTACTGAGATCAGTATATATAGTATCGTGACTTGGTCCGGTGGTTTATCCCAGTGAATCATGAGTCTCGGGAGACTTCTATAGATATGTAGGTATTTATTTGATAAGACTAAATGACTTATTGAAGATTTCCTAATAGATGGTACACCAATGTTAATAGGAATCTTCTCGAGTTGAGCAAGCATAGTGGTCCTCTGACTTGAGATACCATATTGGGATATATGAGTTATCTTCCACACTTTGATGGCAGTGACGTCACCGATCTATTCATGATCAGACCTCCGCTTGTTCGTTGGGTATGGACTGATGCTCATGATATCCAGTGCGTATCAAGATAGAATTTATCACTTTTGTGTACAGGGCATATGCATCCTCACTTGTCTACGATCTAGTAAATCTATGGCCGTAGTATACTTCGAAAATTAGTTCCGAGTGTTACTTAGAGATCGTAAATTGAAAGTCGACTATATTATACCAAACGGGTTTGACATTTTTATCTATACCATATGTATAATATGGATAGCCTGTGACGGATGGATTATACGTATGTAATGACCTCAGTTTGCATAGTTTAGCGAGATTATCCGTGGTCGTCATAATCCATGAGTGGGTGGATTATGGACACGAATTGGATTTCGTGACGGATAAACCTAAATTTAGAGAGTCCCATAATATGAAGTGTACTCGTTGAGCACTTGGACAACACGATATGAATAATACGGATTATTCATAATACTTTATCGGATTAAATGAGTTAATTCAAATCATTTAATCGGTTAAACAATAACACATGCATTAGGAGATTTTGTCTGATCGTAATTATTGTGTATTTATATTTGATACATAATACGATTAAATACACATTAATTATTCGTCAAATGATTATTCGTCAAATGAGATTTTGACACATACCATAAATATATATATTTTTTATTTATTGTATATAAAATACATATATAATAATTATTATATTAATTGATTATTTGGATATTTTATTATTAAATATTTGAATAATTAATTAATTAAACATTTTTCATAAATGTTATAAAATTTGTTTAGTTATTATTGGTACAAATGGCATGAATTAATTAAACTTTATGTGCGCGTAATTTTGATTGGATAACATAAAGTTAAATATGTATATTTATTTATTTAATTGGATTAAATAGTACAATTGGACAAATTTGCCCCTCCTTAATCGGTCAACATAAAATAAAAAGGGAAAATTATTTTCTTCTTCATTTTGTTCTCTCCATGGCCGAAAGTCTTCAAAGAAATATAGGTTTCAAATATGTTTAATGAATCCGCGAAAAAATGAAGGAAAATCAAGAAAAAGACTAAGGATTTAGGAGATTTAAGGTAAGTCTTCAAAACCCTAATCTTAAAAATTTGATTTATTATTTCTTGATGATTTGGAAATGTTCTAAGGTTCCTTCAATTCTGAAAAATTAGGGCTTTTGGTTGTGATGATAGATTGGAAGCTATTGATGCATGTGTGAAGTAGATTTGGGTGAAATTAGTGTAATTTGTATCCAAATTGATCATTTGATGAGGAGTTACTATTCTAGAGTGTTATGACCACTCTTTTAACACCTATAATTATTATTAGGTTGTTTATATATGGTGACGTGATTTGGTATTGGAATTAATTTGATTAATGTTAGAAAATTAGATTTAATGCATGAATTTTTAGAAAATTCGATTACTGGTTCAGACATGAAAGTGTACTGATTTTGTTGATGAAAATGTGTTTTTTGAATGTATGGGATGTGTTTTAGGAGTCGGAACAATTTCGGGAAAGTGTTTCGGAGTTAAAATAAGCAAAAATGGTGAAAAACAACGTTACCAAGTGACTTTAAAGCCAACCGGGTGATGGCTATCCAAACAGTGAGTTTTTCACTATTAGGGCAGCTTATGAACTACCCTAACACTATTGGGTCTGACCTGGGCAGTCCCCATAAGTGTCGGGCGGTCGGTTTTGTCAAAAATGCTTTTTACATCATTTTACGGAAAAATATTTTTCATAAAAGTTTCGCAAAGTTTCTATTGAATTTATGTCGCTATTTGATATCGAATAAAGAGTTTTAGGTGAAATATGAATAAATTATTCATATTAGATATTGAATAATTTATTCGGTAATTTAAAAAATTTTAAAATTAAGATTTTGCCCGAACCGCGCTTCCGCTGCGCCCTTCGCCCAAAACCCCAACAAAATAGTACCAGAGCGGGTCTAATGCTGCATCCATTACATTATTCATGCTTGATCTATGATATATAATCCAATTTTAATGTTCGCACATGCTTGTAATCTATATATGTTTCTTGACTTTTCGGAAAATGTAACGGAAATTTAATCGTTAAATTAAGTTGTATTTTCTATAGGCAGAATTGAATTATTTAGAAAATGATTTAGATTAATATTCTGCATTTGATGTAGAGTATAGCTTCTTGAGGAAAATCCCCGCTTAAAATAAGGCTATCAAGTGACGTGTATTGGATACATATTTTTTAGTCCGTCTTATCAGTGCAGTTTATTGGTAACTTTCTATAACTGCATTCGAGATCGTGCCAAAGCTGTGAGCGTGTAGGTTATGGGATTTTATCAATTTTGGTTGTATAATGATACTCGAAAAATTCAAGTGAAAATGGAAATCATGAATGTGACAAAGCTGTCAGGACTACATCGGTAGCTTGAGTTTGTCATTGACAAGTGAAGCCTTGATACACCTCCTTGTGAATGTGCCAATACTGTCATAACGTGAAATGGTCTGGACCAAAACCAGGAGTCACTGGTGAGTGGTTGACAATGGGTTGTCTACCTAATGAATATACATAGGCGAGATCTTGCCAAAGTTGTGAGTCAAAATATATTTATGGGATCCTATTTTCACTATGGAATTCAATTTATTTATTGAATTCTCATTCTCCGTTGGGAATTACGGTATTACTTAAAGTAGTGGGAGACACTGCTGGGTTAAAAATCCATAACTAAGGCAGTGCGTAATTTTATGAAATTTCCTGCCTCATTTTCCTTTATTCTATATTGTTGCATAGCTTATTACTTGAATAAGTTTTTTCATGACGTTACTTATGGTTGCATAATTTTAGAATAGGTTCTAGAAAGACAGTAGACTTAGATATTGTTAGATTAGTTGAAACCATCGGGAACTGTTGTTCCGATTTTCTTGAATATCAAGATGGTTTGTGACTTAGTTACTAAGTCACATTAGGTAATCTAAGTAGATATCATTTAAGGATATAATTGTCTAGTTAGAATTATTTCTTATCCAGAAAGAATTGACTTGAATTAGTTGATGTCTCGAGATTCTTGACTGGTATTAAGAAAACCCCTCTTTAGTATTTGTTTATCTTATAATAACGTTTCTTGGCTTTAGTGACTTTAAGAAATCACGTGTTTGACACAGTTTGCTAATCAATTATTTATAATTGTTGTGAATAATTGAACGCAAATTATAAAGCTTAAGAAAAGAGATATGTATAGTTGTATATAGAGAATATCGATTCTCACAATACGACAACTATAGGTATTGGACACCAGATCTCCCGTCTAGTTATTTAAAATAATATTTAATAACTATTTTGATATTTGATATAAGAACTTGTGACTATTGGATAGTGACTTGTTCTGTATAAACAATTGTTACATATTTTAAGACGACTAGTTGTGTCATTAATGAAAAGATAAACATTAAGAAAAATATTCTGTAAAATTAATAACTTAGAACTGTGCTTTATGAGATTTTATCATAAAAGCATTAGATGCTATAGCTGTATGGTAAAGGATGGTCTAATATAAGATCACACCACATATCCTTATCCATTTAATGAATATTGTATTCAGGATATAATTAAATCTCATTTAACCAATAATTATCATTGGACCACAAATTTATTAAACTAACACTTTGGAAGTATGTAGTTTAATGAATTGTAAATTGCCATGGATAGTTTTCTTTTCTCCGTAACTTTATTAATGAATTGTCATGACTTACTTGTGTGTTTATATTAGAGAACATGTTGAACGTCTTGAATTGTTCGAGAACTTTCAATATGTTTCTGATGAAACATGGAGAGAATATTTTGAATGGTTGAAAGATATTCTATTTGTAGTGTTGAAAACTATATCTTTAAAATTCATTGTGAGTCTTTAACTTGTTCGAAGATCTTGGATATGATCAAACACATGAATTAAAGGCAATTAGTTCTAAAGTTATTTAATGAATATGATTCTCACTCAATATTAAACTTCCATGATTCCATCGTGATAGAATTGGTTAGTGGGAGTAATCGAATCTTAGATGATTTGATTCGTTGATAATGAGTATTACCGAATTAGTTTTCAATACTGTTGGGGTTATGCTCCAGTTACTCTAATTCATCTATTTAATTAAGGTTCCATTCCTTCCTACAGTTACATATATGATATGTATTGTAAAAAAAAATTGAATCTTGACATATTTGAGATTTGAAACTTTCTTTTGTATAATTGTTATATAATTAAAAGTACTTATGCCTCGGAGATATGAGTGAAAGGTTTATCATTTATTCTATTTAATAGAATATTATATTCTATTTGATAGAATATCTTTTTTATGATCCCGAGTAATAAAATTATTTTATTACTTGGTGGTTAACATTAGATATTGACGATTGCAGAAACGATTTGACTTATTAAAGTCATATGTGAGAGTGATAAACTGTGATGGAACTAAATAATTAATTAGATGATATCTTCCATATAAGTTCAATAGGATATCAGAATCATTTACAAAGTATTTGATACTTATTGATTCCGTTGTTTTCTTATCGAAGAAAATTATCCTAAAACTTATAGTAGGAGCGATATTTGATATCAATTTCGGAAATTATCATTGAACCATAGATCTAAAATTGTTCGTAACTTTCTACGATTAAGTTTTGAACTTGATTATACTTTGGTTATGAATTGTTCATAAAATTTGCAAATTATTTGCGCAGCAAAAAGAAAGTGAGCTTGTTAAAAATTTGACCTTTATAGTATGACAGTGAGAAAGTTATACTCAGTAGTCTATTGTAGATTCTGAAAAAACTTGTCTCTAGTTATACTAATTGAACAATTAGAGATTTATTGGTTAATGTTGATATTAAACTATGTATTTTAGCTATAGAATGTAAAGTGGCGTTCTTGAGTGATTTCTTCGAATAAAAGTTTCGTCATGATTTCTTTGTTTGAAGAGTTCATTCTAGAATGGCCCTAGAGTTTGTGTTCTATTGAGATCACAGTTTGATATATTAGCTTATTGAGTCTATTGTAGACTCAAATAAGCTTTTCGAAAATCCGTGTTCTCTAGTTTTGATACAGTCAGATTGTTTGATTTTATCAAAGCATAGAGAATACATAATTCTCAGTAGGGTCAGTGGGAGCATACAAATTTCTTTCTGGTATTATGTATCCTAAGTCTTATTTTCTCCGTGGAAGTAATGGGAGTAGTCTCTGTTATATTTGATGTAAAGTTTCATATATGATATAAAATTACGAGACTTGAAAGATACTCCCATTAGTTGCATATTAGATATGATCTGATAAAAGGACACAGTAAGACTATCTGTATGACAATTAGTATAAATGTTTGACAGTTAACATGTCTTTTATATATATAGTTTTCATCTTTCATAAAAGATGATTCCTTTGTTGAAAAAGAGACTGATTAGAATGTCTAGTCAATCTTATGCATTATAGGATGATGGCGTAATGAATACTATATTATTGCGATTAAAGATATCAATTTAATAGTAATTATTACGAGTTGTTTTGATATGTTGAAGACCTTATGATAGATCTTGAAACATGTTCTTTGTGATATTTGAGATATTAAGAACGAGTTTCTAATTCATGGATAATTTAGTCTGCAACCATAAGGTCAACTGATGAAGGTCAACTGATAATTCATGGATAACCAGTGGGAGTGTCACTGTTGATTCTACTAAACTAGTGGAATCAGTTGCAACTGATGAAGTTGCATAATGACCCTATAAATTCGAAGTTATCATATTAGTGTAGTGCTTGATGTTGTCTTAAAATATTTTGGATTTGATCCCTAAATACATAGACAACTCAGTAGCTATAGCACAATACTGATATAGCGTTTGAGTCATATTGATGTAGAATTTGGATTCTGCAAAATATGAATGATGTTTGCTAAGGAAAACAGTTGGGTTTGTTGGACAGACTCGATTTGTTAAACGGGCCTACTTGTTGTTGCCTACCTTTTGAGCGCAAGGTGAGATCTTAAGGGCCATGAGTACACGATACACATTAAGATGTGTATAAGATACCATGGATTGGCACTAGAGCAAGTGGGAGAAATTGTTAGGGTTGGTGCTCAGAGTGCCAATCCGGATAGGATTTATATCCGATTTATAAATACGAGCAATTCTATTTTCCATAATATTATTAATTTATTGGTAGCACCCTTGTATTCTATACACTTATTCGTTCTAATTACGATTAGATATCCGATTATGATTAGATCGAAACTGAATCTTGTTCAGTGATACATGTATATTAGATAAAGACCATTGGATTTACAATATAGTGCGCAGTTATAACGTAGTTTGTAATTGATATTGAGAAGCGCACTATAAAATTTATATATTTAAATAAAATTCCTAGTCCAGATTTACTAACACGGGTCGATTAGTAAAATCCGCTGAGACCAGTCCATTTCGTATTTCGTGACTTGGTACGAAGGTTTATCCCAGTGAACCATGAGTCTTGGAAGACTCGTATAGACATATAAGTGTTTATTTGATAAGACACTGAATGATTCATTGAAGATTTCCTAGTAGATGGTACACCAACGTCAATAAGAATCTTCTCGAGTTGAGTGAGCATAGTGGTCCTCTGACTTGAGATACCACAGTGGGATATATGATTTATCCTCCACACTTTGATGGCAGTCACGTAACCGATCTATTCATGATTAGACTTCTGCCTGTTCGTTGGGTGTGGACTGATGCTCATGATATCTAGTGCGTATCAAGATAAAATTCGTCAATCCTGTGTATAGGGCATATACATCCTCACGTGTTTACGATCTAGTAAATTCATGGCCATGGTATAACTTCGAAAAGCAGTTCCGAGTGTTATTTAAAGATCATAAATTGAAATTCGACTATATTATGGCGAGCGGATTTGACGTTTTTATCTATATCCCAGGTATAATATAGATAGCCTGTGACGGAGGGATTATACGTATGCAATAACCTCGGCTTGCATAGTTTAGCGAGATTATCTGTGGTCGTCATAATCCATGAGTGGGTGGATTATGGACACGAAATTAGATTTTGTGACGGATAAATCTAAACTTAGAGAGTCTCACAATATGAAGTGTACTCGTTGAGCACTTGGGCAACGCGATATGGATAATATAGATTATTCATAATACTTCATTGGATTAAATGAGTTAATTCGAATCGTTTAATCGGTTAAACGACAACACATATATTAAGGGATTTTGTCCGATCTTAATTATTGTGTATTTGTATTTGATACATAATACGATTAGATACACATTAATTACTTGTCAAATGAGATTTTGACACATGTCATAAATATATGTATTTGTTATTTATTGTAAATAAAATACATATATAATAACAATTACATTAATTTATTATTTGGATATTTAATTGTTAAATATTTGAATAATTAATTAATTAAACTTTTTTCATAAATGTTATGAAATTTTTTTGGTTAATATTAGTACAAATAGCATGAATTAATTAAACTTTATGTGTGTGTAATTTTGATTGGATAACATAAGTTAAATATATATTTTATTTATTTATTTGGACTAACCCATTCATAGTCGGTCAACATAAAATAAAAAGGGAAACTTTTTGTCTTCTTCATTTGTTTCTCTCCATGGCCGAAAGTCTTCAAAGAAATATGGGTTTCGAATATGTTTGATGAATCTATGAAGAAATGAAGGAAAATCAAGAAAAAGATTAAGGATTTAAGAGATTTAAGGTAAGTCTTCAAAACCCTAAGATGGAAATTTGATTTCTTATTTCTTGATGATTTAGAAATATTCTAGGGTTCCTTCAATTCTGAAAAATTAGGGCTTTCGATTGTTGTTGATGGATTGGAAGCTATTGATGCATGTGTGAAGTAGATTTGGGTGAAATTATTGTAATTTGTATCCAAATTGATCATTTGATGATGAGTTGCTATTTTAGAGTGTTATAAATACTCTTGTGAGACCTAGAATTATTCTTGAGTTGTTCATATGTGGTGACTTGATTTGGTGTTAAGATTATTTGATTACTGTTAAAAAAAATGGATTTAAAGCATGAATTTTTGGAAAATTCGGTTACTAGTTCAGACCTGGAAGTGTACTGATTTTGTTGGTGAAAAATGTGTTTTGTGAATGTATTGGATGTGTTTTAGGAGTTGGAACAATCGTCGGAAAGTGTTTCGGAGTTGAAACAAGCGAAAATGGTGAAAAACAGCATTAGTAGGTGACAGCTGTCCAAACAGTGAATTAATCGCTGTTCATTTAGCCTATGAACTGCACTAACACTATTGGGGCTGACCTAGGCAGTCCACATAAGTATTGGGTGGTCGGTTCGGTCAAAAACGTATTTTGTGTCATTTTACGGAAAATATTTTCGTAAAAGTTTCGTGAAGTTTCTATTGAATTTATGTCGCTATTTAATATCGAATAAATAGGTTTAGGTGAAATATTAATAAATTATTCATATTAGATATTGAATAATTTATTCGGTAATTTAAAAAGTTTTAAGATTACGATTTCGTCCGAACTGCGCTTCCGCTGCTCATTTCGCCTAAACCCAACATAAACATGACGCATAAAAGACGTCAATAAGATGAGAACATGAAAACATGACTTAAAAATTATAAAATGTAAAATGAGCGAAAACTAAACTACGCAGTAAAAAAACATGATTTGAAATCATGGCCATAAACAGAAATTAAAAATAAGAACGTGTACTTGAAAACATAAAATGAGCTGACACAGTAATCATAATCTGAAACAACGTACTGACTTATGCATACAAGCTCATATATTATTTATTACCTATTTTTGAATAAATGCAGCATAAGCGTCATTTGAACAGAATCATAATCAGTATGTTTAATCGTGTGAACATGCTATTGAAAACGAAATACATAAACATGTGGCACGTAATCGTAAGCTAACACATAACATGAAAAACATAACTAAAAACATGAGTCTGGACTTGAACTGAAGACATAAACCGAACACGTAAATTGATAATGTTAACCAGTACGTCTACTTGAAAATGTAAACCGAATACGTAAAATGTAAACGTAAATAATTTGAAAACATAAAACATGGGAATAGTATAAATATCTATTCACTTACTCTTAATACCTAACGAGTTCGCAACCAGACTCATAACCCTTCCCCAAATGCTAAACATCACCATGGGAAATCCACAAACGAATGAAAATAACATTGGAGAAGCTCAACGAATAAAATTTTGCATCAACCAATAGTCAAATCCCCTATTCCAAAAGATAAAACTTCGACAATTATGCAACAACCTATTACCCAAAATTAAGATAATAACCTTTTAGGCAGACCAGAGTGGTCTGACTTCGAAGATCTGGTCCTACAAGGTTCCAATCCTACGTTGGTATCAAGGTGACACCATCATAATCTCTTGGCAGATTCTTATAACTGATTATATATTATATTTGCCAGAATTTTTGCCATAAGATGATGCATACAGACTAAAACATTGAAAACGCGAGATCAAAACCCAAAATATTTTATTGGTAGATATCACATCCCAAAGAAAGTAAAACTAGCGCTCTGATACTAAAAATATTATCACGACCCAAAACCGGGCTAATGAGAATATGGTAAATAAATAAAGCAAAATTATAACAAGACCAGTTAAACGGTCAAAAAATCAATAGAAAAAACATGACTTGGTCAAAAGAGACCAAAATGTAAAAATACAAAACATGCCTCTGGAATTTTAAAACAAAAGTAAATATAAAATCATATGGAAAATATCCAACAGATTCCCAGAGTTTAAATATGAACACCTATCGTGAAAAAAATAATTAAAATTCAAATAATGGTCTGACTATGAAATGTATCACCTAATAACTACATAGTCTGATAATCCCAAAAACAAGTCAATTACCTAAACGAATGCACTAGCAACACCGAAACGATGAAAGCTACTGAGTATGATCAGAACACTCTCGAGGAATCAAATCTGCTCCTTGCACTCCAAGGCTTTAACACCTAGAACGCAGTCGCAATCTCCAAAGATCCAAGGTCTAATTTAAAATGTTAAATTGAGGGTGAGAGAAAACCATGTACTCAGCAGAGATTAATATACTCACCATAAATAGTTTTACCAAAATTCTGCATGGTTAGTATAGTACATATATATATATATATATATATATATATGCCCAATAAAATAATATCGAGGATGCGAGTTAAGAAATAACTATAATTTTTACATTTTATTAATATAAATAAAATATACAACCTTGACAATATTAGTCTTTTAAATAAAAATGTGAGTGAAATGTCACACGCTAGACTCCCAATATTGGAGTTGTAAACTAACAATGTGCCACATGGGGCCATATAAACTGGTCACCTTAGACAAAAGCCGTAAATAATCAATGTGCCATAAGGGAACACATAAAAAAACATGATCATATGCCACGAAGAGCTCTTCATGATCAAATGCCACAACGGGACAATAAAAAACAAACCATGCACAAGTTCAGAACTCTTACACAAGGACGCGTCATCACCCCAAATAGCACTACTCGGGGTCGCGTAACAGTCATCGCAATGGGTCAAATAAGTTCTATAAGGTGGCCAAAACGAGGCTCCACACAAACAAGTGCCTCAACGGGCTATATAATAACCAAGATATGTGCCAAAACAGGGGGATATATATATATATATATATATATTATATATATATATCATATATATATATATCTATATATATATATATATATATATATCCAATTTTAATATTTTTACCGATCCAAGTCCGATCCATTTTACATTTACACTACCATGCATATATTTATAAAAATAAATCAATAAAACTTATTATGGTCGCGTCATGCCTCCCAACGCGCCATTTCATATTTTTATAAAACATGGCTAATGTTATAATGCATTTCTTATCATTTACATAGGCATAATATAAAGATATACATATATATAACTTAAAACCACAGTTAAGATGAGTATCGAATCCTTACCTTAACCCCACGCTCAACGCGTGAAATTGATCTCACAACGAGGCTCAACACGCTCAAACTATTTTGTTAGCCTAACAACTACAAAACTCACTTCGGGCTCACACGACACATTCGACAAGGAATGCGGGTCCTGCTTACCAGTGACCGCCCAAAGATAACCCAAAATTGACATCTCAAAACCTGAGGTGTAAAACGTACCAAATCAAACTCTCGCACAAATCTAATTACAAATCGACATGGTTCCATTTAAAACACGGTCTTTCCATTTACATTCAACACCATAAATGCCTATTCGGGGCCTACACCACAATTCATAACTCAAACTCAAATCTCAAATAATTTAAATTAACCAAAATCGGTAAATTAAACACGTAATCAAAATACTACAAATACATGAAGATTAGAGTTCGGGTCCATTACCGCACGATAGGGTGAAACCAACAGGTTAGAAACTTCAAACTCCATATTTTACCAGACACGCGACATGTAGACTTTCCGCATGACCACACCCTTCGGTGAGTAGAGCCTATATACCGGGACACTACCGCACTGCTACCACCGGAATATGTGTGTCGTTGTCCTCAATCTAATGGTGGTGGTCACACACGTAACTGAGCTTCGGTTTGCCATGAATAGCTCAAAAATCATCGGAATCTTTAAGCTCTTCCTTCACCGAAAAATGACCACCTCCGGCGACACCACCACCACCAAAATGCTCCTCACGGGCTGCTCTATCTTTCGCTTAGCTCTGATCGTCGAAAATGATTACACTCGCTGGATCTTTCTCCCTCTCATGCATGAAGAAGAAAATAATGAAAAAAATGAGAATAATAGACATCACGTTTTGCGAGAAATATAGGAAGATGATGTTTTATAATGGGCTGTAAAATTTCAGTCAACCCCCTGAATTTTGGTTTAAACAATAATTGAGGCAAACTTATGTAAAATTTATAATTCAACCCCTAAAGTCAAAAATTCAAAATTTGATCAAATACTTTTAAGTAAAAGACTATAATGACCTTATTAAAAAATTTTAGGGTCATTACAGGCGTAAAGTACTTTACGGTGAGTTTATTGTTTATTCGTTGGGTAACTGATGCTTGGCGATATGGTTGTATTTTGAGATACACCCAATCTCCTGCTTCAAATGATCAATCTATTTGTTTTGTGTCATGAAGTTTCTTCATTTCATTACTGGCATCGAGCAAGAGTTCCCTAGTTGTGCTTAAAATTTGATCCATTTGTGTGCGTAAACGGACTATAGATTCCATTTTAGCTGTTCATGGAACATGACCAAGTAGATTTGGGGGTTCGTACCCATTTACTAATGTAAAAGGTGGTTGTCCAGTGGAAGAGTGAATGCTTGTGTAGTTATGATATTCTACCCATGGAAAAGTCATTTATACTGAATCTCTTCAGTAATATTTCTATGTACAAATTTTCGGGAAAACACATTAGACAACCATAATTTTGTCTCAGTTAACATGTTACATCAATTCATATAATAAGTATATCACATATATACTACACAAGGAATTGAATATCATCGTTACTTTTTATCTCTTATACAAATGGTTCATTAATATTTATGATGAAGTCAAACAATTTGATCGTATCATTGAATTGTATCTTGCAGTTTCTGGAATCTTGTTTTAATCCAATATGGATCTACACAATTTACTATCTCTATGACTATCTGAAACAATCCTCATAGATTGTTTCATATATATGGGCTCCTTAATGAAACATTGGGGAAGGATGTCAAAATTTCATTTGCCATATCTAACAGTCATAATAAACTGGTATAACAAGTATTATCCAAATAGGCAGTTGGGGATAATTCATTCAGGCATATCAATAGGTGACCAACCTGATTAGTCTATTTTGGATTTCATGGTTCAAAGCCATCTTTCAGAATTTGATATCGAATATCTTCTCATCGTAGGTTCTAGGATCATTCTTCTGCATCTCTTTCTTTTATCATGAATGATTCAAAATCATTGTTTAGATGAAAAGAAGTGTTATGCGAAATGTGTTTATCCTAAAGAATCTATGAAGAGTTTAGTCTACAGAAGCTTGAGGATCAAATTAAACAAGTTGATTTATATGAACAAATTAATTAATATCAATAAGTTCATATATCAATCGTTTAATCAATATCAAACTTCTTAGATTAGCATCCAGCTCATCAGGTTAAATAATTTTAATAAAAGATCGAAATTTCCCAAACTTCAACTGATTGAAGCTTTGGACGTTTCCTATACCACATCTAATATGGAGTTTTTGGAAACTTCTTTGGATAAAGTCGTGTTCATGATATGTATTGAAGGTAAGTTCGCAAAGCTCATTATAAATCATACTATATCGAGTAAAGTATAATTTCACTTTTTACGATACATCATTACATTAATGTGTACAAGAAAGAGTGAGTTTTGAGAAATTATACTGTTAATCATAAAGTAATGTAGAAACTTAGTACTCAAATATAATTCACCACGATCGGATCATAGTGATTTAATATTCTTTCTTGTTTATTTCTCTACTTCAACTTTGAATTATTTGAACATTTTATATGATTTAGATTTGTACTTCTATAATCATACATAACCATATAATGATCTATATCGGTATATGTTATGAAGTGTGAGAAAATTTATCCAATCATTTCATCAAATAAATCACATACAACTATGTGGATATATATTTAAGGACTTTATTGGCTCATTTCCTTTGACAAGTAAAGAGTGATTTGGTCAGCTTATATAGAAACAAGATTCACAAGCTGGGTAAGGTTCAAATACCAATGGACCTAAAGTCCACATGTATCATCTTTATAATATGTTTTTCTCTAACGTGACATAATTTATGATACCAAATAAATCATTGAATTGAATTTCTAGATCATTTCTTATTTGTAGTGTTTTTCATGCTCATTTCACAGACATATAAATAATATATATCAGACTTGTGCCAACCTATTCATTTCGCAAATGATGAAATACTTATTATCTATAAATTTGAAAGTGTAACAAAATTTACACATTCCATTGATAGAAAAAATATTTATATCAGTTGTATTAATATACAATACTTTGTATAATACAAGTATGTCACGAAGGCCGAAAGTCTTATAATCCATGAACATGTAGTAATAGGTATTTTCTTAGTTATAGAACCATCTTTCCCTGAAATGTAACCAATACCTTCTTGCAATATTAGTTTTTTTTTTTGAACTATCTTTGAGTAACTAATTACTATAAAGATTTTGTAACAACTTACAAATGTGAAGCGGTTTCTATATCTACAATTCAGGAATTAGAATATGAAATAACATTTAATTCAGTTCTATAACATGACATGAAAATGTACATTATATTTTCTTTAGTCTCAGTCTTAAGGAATAGAGGACAGTTCCTCGTCCATTGTTCGAGCTTTTTGAAAAAATGACATTCATCTTTTGTTTAATGTTTGACACCCTATTTTGGCTTTGGTCCTTGTCTTTTGACTTCTCTAAGAGATATCCCATTTAGGTTAAAACCTGAAGGATTTCTTCCATTTGATATCTTATTAGAAGATGACATACAAAAACTATCTCAAAATATTTCCTTTTAAGTTCTATTGCAGAAGGATACACTATCCTCTAACAATCAAGATAAATATTATTCTTATTTTAGTCAACTTGTAACAACCAGGAATATCCACTACTGTTACATATGGGATGAGTGTCAGTAATATAAATTATATTGGAAACATATACACTCATGAGTGTTGGTCAATTATGACCATAGCATCACTATTTGTAAAAGACATTGGTGTTTTTGTTCAAATTAACTATGTGACAAAGGAAATTTCTCTTTATCATTTTGTAATTAGATTACTTGGATATATAAATGATAAAAATCCATATGATTAGTACCAGATTAATAAATATGAGACAACATTATCCAAGAAAGGTTTAGTTATTAAATATCCTTAGTCTTAGTATTATCGAGACTGATATCGATAATGCGGAATAGACTAGTATTGAGTGCACGTTTATGGAAGCTTAATGTATAGTTCTCATATATTTAAGTATTGGATACTTATGCAAGTGTGATAGGAGGTTCTGTTAGCCATTGGACCGGGAACAGCTTCGCTCTGGATAGACCCCTCGGAGTCTCATTGGTAGTATGACTATATGTCGATGGGAATCCGAATCAGGGTAGGTGTATGTGGTCTTAACCTGAGACTTGCAACGCTAATACTTGAGACAATTAGTACACTTTGGTTTTGGTCATCCAGAGCCTTAATAAGTTTTGTGGACGCCTCTTCTGGGTTTACTGAGATCGTAGTGTATTGGGTGTGATGTCAAGATGAAAGTATCACTTTAGTCATATGGAGATGATGATCACGTAGGATATAGAAACTAGTACTCTTAAATGCTGCAGCTATTGGGATAGTATGACTAGGTCATGATATCCGAGTACAGAGACTAGTTGTGATGATCCGATTATATATGTTTCGTACGGCGCAGACACAATT
>SKCR01008809.1:0-27937 GCA_019454045.1 Zanthoxylum bungeanum | reverse complement strand
ATGACATGTGTCATGTGGGCCCCACACAACCCAAATGAAAGTGGGCCCACGCGTACTCACGCGTTCGGGTTCGATATTTCCGAAATACCGAACTTTCGTCGCGACGTTAATTAAATCGAATTTAAATAAATAATTACGCCTAGCGAAATTATTATTTACGTCGCTAATGAATTAATTCTAAATTAACCCGTTTGCCCGAATTAAAATCTAATTTTAATTTCGCGTCGAAATCGAATTTCGATTATTATATCGAATATAATAATTTTACGATAATTCCAAATTAATCGTTCTCTCTCTATGTATAGTACTTTATCCAAGATAAAGTCTCTCTGTAATTAATCCAAGATTAATCGAGTTTGAATCATACGTCATTGGTGAATCTTCGGGAAGCGACCCAAAAGATCTCTGGATATGTTGGCAGTAAATACGGCCGTCAGATTATCCGAACACGTACGTACCAAGTACTACGTTTTTACCGATTTACAAGACACGGTTAGCCTCTAGCAAAACGCCATGCCTACCCAATTCTCCAGAAATATTCTTATTGGAATATAAGATCTATAACAGGCGTAGTATACCATAGTATAGTGTATACTGATCCAGTATCGGATGATCACATGTAAGGCCTGGGGCTGGATATGTGTCTGCCCCGTACGATACATATATCGGACATCAAGCAACTAGTCTCTTTGAATCGGATAATCCTGACCTTGTCATATTATCCCGATGGTTGCAACCATTATAGAGTACTAGTTCTGTATCCTGCGCGATCATCATCTCCATATGTCTGAAGTGATACTTCCGTTTTGACATCACACCCAATACACTACGATTCCCGATAAACCTAGAAGAGGTGTACACAGAACCTGTTAAAGCCCTGGACGACCAAAACTAATGTCTACCGATTGTCGCAAGTACTAGCGATGCAAGTCTCAGGTTAAGACCATATGCACCTACCCTGAAGCGGACTCCCATAGACACGCAGACATACCCATGGGATTCCGCGGGGTCTATCCAGAGCGAAGCTGTTTTCCGTACCATCGGTAAAACACAACCTCCTACCGCACTTGCATAAGTATCCAATACTCAAATATATGAGAACTATGCTGTTGTGCCCTCACAACACGCACAAGTGCAGTACTAGTCTATTCCGCATTATCGATGTCCAATCTCGATAATACTACGACTAGGGATATTTAATGATTAAACCTTTATGGATTGATACTGTCTCATATCATCTCAATCCGGAATTAATCATAGGGACTTTTACCATTTATATATCAAAGTAAATAAATTACAAAACGGTAAAAGGCAATTTCATTACTACATAGTTAATTTTGTACAATAATACAATATCATTTACAAAATAGTGACGCTATTGGTCATTACTGTCTAACAGCGGTATCCTGATTTAGTCAAATTTATCATTAATTCCAACCGACCATAAAGGCAGTATCCAATTTATTCAGGTTAAAATCAATTTAATTAAGTCCAACCGACCATAAAGGCAGTATTCTGATTAGGTCAGGTTTTAAATAATTATTTATTATAATTAAGGGAGATTAATCTAAATATTAGTAATAAAAGCTTAATCTTTCATCCCAGCAGAGGGGAGTTACCTCCTCATGCTGAATAGTAAATTAAAGACTGAAAAGTAAAGAAAATAAAGTATTGTTGCGTAAAATAAATAAAATTAAATACAGAAAGTTGTAAATAAACAAGCAAGATACAATCTTCTTAGTATTCTTAAGGAATTCCTTAGAAGAAAGTATGAATTGGAATTATGAAATTGGCCTCAATTTTTAGGCAAATCCTGGCCTCTCACGTTGTGACGTGTGGAACATTGCACGTCACGACATGCCATAGATTTTGGAAGCGTGGCATGGGCTTCGCAGAGATGGTGACACATGGCGTCGGTAACGTCGGCATCTGAATTATTGGCTCGACGTCACGATGCTGACATCAGTAATGATGTGTTCTGTCAGCAGCATGGGATGATGACACGTGTTCTGCATATGTTAGCACGATTGCTGTGATGGTGACATATGGGAGGCGCATGTTAGCAAATGCGCATGTTAGCAAATCTACTGTGATGTTGACACGTGGCAAGAATCCATGAAATCAGAGCCAGCACAGCAATGATTGCCAAGCTGGAGTAGATATGCAAATGCCTGGAAACACTTGTCACGCAAGTTGTAAACATCGCCGGTGTCATAAGTTCACCATATGGAGGAGCACTAGAGGCAAACCAACATGATGAGACGATGAATTATGTCAAAAATTTCAACAGACAGGGAAACAATCCATATTCCAATACCTTCAACCCAGAGTGGAGGAATCATCCCAATTTCGCATGAAGCAACAATTCAGGGTAAAAGAACAATCCACCACTCAGATTCCAACAGCAAAATAAAGGCCAGGAGTATGAAAAAGAACCAGAAATAAAAGAATTGCTAGCAGAGATGTTCAAAAAGGAAGAAGCTAAATACGATGCTATGTTTCAAGCCCAAGCAGCATTCAATCAAATCCAATCATCATCTATAAAGGCACTGGAAAATCAAATAGGATAACTAGCTAACGCTCAGAGTTACAGACCATAAGGTAACCTTCCTAGCAACACAGAACCAAATCCAAGGAACCAAGGGAAGGAGCAATGTCAAGCCATTACTTTGAAAAGCGGTACTGAAATTAAAAAAGATGTTGGAATCAAAGCATCCACTGAGGAATTTCCAAAAGAAAGCAGCGAAGTAGAGCCACAGATGGAGAAAAAAAAGACAAAAGAAAATAATTGAGAAATATTCACTCTTCCTCCACCATTTCCGCAGCTTCTCCAGAAACATAAACTGGACAAATAGTTTGCTCGATTATTGGAGATCTTTAAAAAACTTTATATCAACATTCTATTTGTAGAAGCATTGAAACAAATGCCCAGCTATGTCAAATTCATGAAAGACATTCTGTCACGAAATCAGAGATTGGGAGATTACGAGACAGTAGCATTGACAGAAGAATACAACACCATCATTCAGAGGAAGCTTCCCCCAAATTTAAAAGATCCTGGCAGTTTCACCATCCCTTGCACCAAAGGAGAACATTATTTTGGTCAGGCTTTGTCTGATTTAGGTGTCAGCATTAACTTGATGCCTTTGTCTATTTATAAGAAACTGCAGATTAGAGAAGCAATGTTTTGGTTTCTAGATTAGTCCCAAGATCGATTTCAATCAAGAAATCATGTACGAATACAACAAAGAAGCATGGCGGAATCATACTTACATTGATCGGTTATGCGATGCGAGGAACAACAAAAATCTTCAAGCTTTTGGTCCATGAAGCTCACGGCAAAGGCTCCTCTTTCCCATGTTCTTCTTCAACTCTCGGCAAATGCAGAAAAAGAAGGAAGAAATTTTGGCCCAAGGCCGAGAGAGTGAAGAGAGGAGAAGAGAGAAGAGTTTGTGTGTTGGTTGGTATTGATTTCCAAAAACAAAATAAAGATATACCAAATTTTGAATTTCCAAAGTCAAAAAGGTACAAGGCAATTAAGCCATCCAACCACCACCATCAATCACTCAAAAGTGACTAGTTGTCACATCACTCAAAGTGACAAGACATCACATCAATCAAACTGACTAATGATTTGACGCTTGATGTGACTTGTGGGCCCACTTGAATTCGAAATGCGAGTCATACGTCATCGGTGAATCTTCGGGAAGCGACCCTTGAGATCTCCAGATATGTTGGTAGTAAATCTGGTCCTCAGACTATCCGAACACGTACGTACCTAGTACTACATTTTTACCGATTTACAAGACATGGTTGGCTTCTAGCAAAGCACCGTGCCTACCCAATTCTCCAGAAATATTCTTATAGGAATATGTGATCTATATCAGGCGTAGTATACGTAATATTACGTTTTACGATCCAGTATCGGATGTCACATGCAAGGCCTGGGGCTGGAATTGTGTCTGCCCCATACGAAGCACATATCGGATCTTTGATAACTAGTCTCTATAATCAGATAAACATTACCTAGTCATAATATCTCGATAACTACAGCATATAAGAGCACCAGTTCCGTATCCTACGTGATCATCATCTCCACTATGACTGGTGTGATACTTCTGTCTTGACATCACACCCAATACACTACGATTCTCAATATAACCAGAAGTGGCGTACACATAACCTGTTAAAGCCCTGGACGTCCAAAACCAAAGTATATTGATTGTCGCAAGTATTAGCGGTGCAAGTCTCAGGTTAAGACCAAATACACCTACCCTGATTCGGACTTCCATAGACACATAGTCATACCACCAATGGAATTCCGAGGGGTCTATCCAGAGCGAAGCTGTTTTCGTACCATCGATAAACACAACCTCCTATTACACTTGCATGAGTATCCTATACCAAAATATATGAGAACTATGCCGTTATGTTCCCATAACGCGCACAAGTGTAATACAAGTCTTTTACGCATTATCGATGTCCAATCTCGTAATACTTTGACTATGGATATTTAATGATTAAAACTTCGTGGATTGATACTGTCTCATATCATCTCAATCCGGAACTAATCATATGGACCTTTTATCATTTATACATCTAGGTAATCCAATTACAAATGATAAAAGGGCAATCTCCTTTGTCACATAGTTAATTTGTACAACAACACCATGATCTGTACAAATAGTTATGCTATGGGTCATAATTGTCCAACAATCTCCCACTTGGCCTATAGCCAATCACTCAAGTGTCTTACACCCGAACTATGTACGATTCGCTCAAAATTCTGCTGAGAAAATGCTTTCGTCAGCGGATTTGCATAATTATCATCTAGTGCGATTTATTCGATCATCACATCGCCACGATGTATGATCCGAAAGAATCTGATGTATAATTGAAGTATATATCTGGATCGTTGATGAGACCATTAGTTCTTTAGCCTGTGTTGTAGCCTAGCTCAGCTGCTAACAGAACTAATCCTAATCTAATTAGGATTATTATCGATCCAAAAGGCTTCTATTGCTGCCTCAGCTACAGCAATATTCCGTTTTTGTTGTTTATTCAGTAACAGTATCTTGCTTGGAAGATTTCCAGCTCACTGTTCCGTTATTCAAACTGTATAGTACCGTTGTTACGACTTATAGTCGTTTTTATCGGTTTGGAAACTTACAGCAGTGATCCCAGTCACTTCAAGTTCTCCTTCTCCATAGTATAAGAAAGCATCCTTTGGTCATCTAAGATACTTAAGGATGTTCTTAACATCAATCCAGTGACTATCACTTGGATTGGCCCGATTGTGACTCCATATGCTCAAAGCGTATGAGACACCAAGTCGCGTACATTTATTTCAATGTACGAGTTCTCGGAGAGTACCAACAACTTTTAGATCTATCATAGTAGATCTTTATTCCTAGAATAAAGGTTGTTGCTCCCAAGAATTCTACGGAGAATTTTCATGAAAGCCAAGCTTTCACCGATTGTATTATGGGAATATCATTTCCAAGAAATGACATATCATCATATTTAGGACATTCATTGTCAGTGCGCTCCCACTAACCTTCTTATATACACAAGAATCGTTTTCATTTTGAATGAAATCATATACCATTATGATTACATCAAAACGATATTTCCAAGAACGCAATGCTTGCTTCAATCCATAAATGGATCGAATTAACTCGCAAACCTTGTTTGCTCATTTTGGTATGACAAAACCGTTAGGATGTTGTAAACATCCTCCAAAAGGTTTCCGTTAAGGAAAGCGGTTTTGGCATTCAGCTGCCATATTTCATAAATGAAATATGCAACATCAGCAAACATTATCCAAATGGATTTAACAATGGAAACATGTAAAAAGTTTCATTGTAATCGACATAATGTTTATAACGATACCTTTCCGGTACAAGCCTAGCTTTGTACGTTGGTATGTTGCCTTCCATGTATGTCTTCCTTGAAGACTCATACAGTACCAATAGGCACAATGCCTTCCGGTACAACAACTAGTGTCTAAACTTGGTTGGTATACATGGAATCCATTTCAGACATCATGGCACTTTGCTATGATAGGGAGTAGATACCTTGTATCACTTCCTCATACGTAGTCAGTTCGTATTCCTCAATAAGATTGACATCTTTATGAGGTGAGATCAGAAACCCATACCCTAGGTTGTTTTCTGACTCCCTCTCCGACTAACGCGATTCTTGTGTATTCGAAGATTATTGGTATAGTTTCATCCTTGATGAACTATATGTGTTCCATGAGGAATCGGTGCCTGGAATAGTATTACTTCGATTTTCATCGAGTTTTACTTTCCTCCCACTTACCACTGCATATAGGTATTCCTCTTAGAAAAACCGCATGGCGAGCAACAATTACATTGTTCTCTAGTGAGTTGTATAAGTACTATACTTTGGTTTCCCTAGGATAACCCACAACTTAGGCACTTATCCGATTTGGGTTTTAGTTTGGTATCATCCAAACTTATGCCAAGCATACACAAATCTTCAGGATTGAGAAAACCTAGTTTCTTTCTTTTTCATATCTAATATGAAGTCTGTCAAACAGATTTTTATGGAACCTTATTGAAAATAAGTTTTGCACTGTTTATGCATATCCCTTGAAGGAAATGGTAGCTCAGAGCGACTCAAGATTAACCTTATCATGTCCAACAAAATTTGGTTTCTCTGTTCGGACACACTGTCAAACTGACGTGTTCCGGGAGGAGTCCTCATTGAAAGAATACTATACTCTTTCAAATATATGAGAAACTTATTTCTTAAGTATTTTTATCATGGTCCAATCATGGTGTTTATTACTTTAGCCGATCTGTTTGTCTACTTCGTGTCGAAACTCTTTGAATTAATCAAAAGTTTCTGATCCGTGTTTCACAAGAAACACATAACCATAATGTGATACCACATTCGTAAAGGTCACAAAAAATTCATATCCACATCTAGCCTAGCTAGACATGGGCCCACTTACATCACTGTGAACGAGGGCTAACAGATCGGTGCCATTTGCACTTTTACCAAGTAAATGGTGTTTTAGGCACTTTGCCCAATAAACTAGATTCGTAGACTTTATTTGATTGGAATCAAATTTGTCCTAGTACCCACTATTCGAAAGTGTGGATATACGAGTCTTGTTAATTGTGTCCCAGACAACAATGCCACTTATAAGTCTCAACTGATTAGTTCAGTTTGAGCTATTTGTTTGTCATGTCATATGTTCGAGATTCATTTATATTCAAAATATAAATATTGTTATTCACATCTAATGTGTTTATCTCAATATCATCTTTATAAAATAAAACACTTTAGTTTTCTAGAATATAAAGGTATATCCGCAACGGATTATACTCTGATATAGAGATAATATTTCTAGTCAAACTAGTTACATTGTAACAGTTTCCTAACTTAAGTACACACCCGAAGGGTAGTTCCTAAACTTTGGTATCTACGGTTAAAACAGTGACTCTCGTCTCATTTTCAATTCGCAGGTAAATTCAACTGAAGTCAGTATCCTACTTATCAGCAGATTCTGCACACCAGTACATATTTATGTACCACATCGAGTATCTAAAATCCAATTTTTATACTAGTAGCGAACATGTTTATGGCAAACATATTTGAAGCCGGAGCCTTGCACCGTCTTCAATTCCTTCATGTCTTCCTTGTCCATACGGCAGTCACGCTTCCAGTGACCCCGTTTGCCACAGTTTAGGTAGAGATTTTGGGATATGTCATTTGTCTTCCCAGAAGATTATAATGACTTTGCCTTTGCCCCTTTTCCACACCACAGAAGCCATTGGCCAAGCCTTGGCCTTCTGGAATGTCGAAGTAAGATGCGCCTTGCGCTTCTTGCCTATTACAAACTCTGACTTTGTCTCATTGAGCATAGCCATTAACTCTCTAAGAGTTTTCTATTGCAATTAGTTCTTCTAAGATCTAAGGATAGATCTATGAAGATCCTTCAATTTCAATATCATAATATAAGGATCTAATCCTTAGTTCTAACTAAGAAATTAAGGAGTCTTTGCGGCAAGCACAACAGATTGCGAACTAAAGTTATCGTCACATGAATATTCAAAATATCATGTTCTACTATTTGCTCAACTCTGGGCTTAGGCTCGAGACGTCACTCTATCAAATAAAGTAACTTCTCGGTCTCCAGGACTATCCTAAGATTTTTATTCCCAATTTGAAAATTAAAGTCGTTCAAAATATTTTCACCCAGGTTTATATTTTAAATGCTAATCTTTCAGTTATCATTGATTGCTGTAGTCCAACTATTTAATCAACGATTTTAGGTACTATTGATTATAATGATTACTATAGTCTAACTATATAATCAACTATAATTTAATTGGTTAAATTTAATTATATTGATTACTATAATCCAATTATAAAATCAACCATTAATTGAAATAATTTGAATACAGTCCAACTGTTTAATTAAAACAACGATTAAATATTAGTCCAACTAATATATATTATTATGTATTGACGAAAAATTGAAATGAGCGCGTATGGCAAGTAACTAAACGAATATTGCAAATTTAATACTTACCTCCCACTATTTTTCGGTGAGCCTCTAACCCTCTGTGGAGTACTCGGGAAACCTTGTTTCCTAGTGGGCAATGATCCTATTAAATAACACACAATCTTGACTTTGGCCAACAAATTGTATGATAATTAACTAGGTAGATCTCTAAGATCAATTGGATGCCATCCAATTCCTAGATCCAGTAGGTGGAAATCCAAGTCCGAAATATATATCTTATATATGCCAATATATCCAATATATTGCATAACCTTTTTCCTCTGAATCAACTAAGCATTGGCTTTGGCACAACAAACTTAGCGATCCCAGTTAAACGGAACCCATTGACCATGGAAAGCTTCGTAATCGATGTCGATGGACAAGAAGTGATATTGACTTTGGCCAACAAATCAAAACTTGGACAAGACACCAATATGGAACAAAGCCTTCATGATTCAAACACATCCGCGATGGACAAAGGTCTTGGCTTTGGCCAACAAACCAGTTCCAATCTTGGATCTTGAGTAAGAATCACTCAATGGAAGGAAAAACGCTTAATATATGTTGAGGGTTTTTCGCGTAATTGGCAACCAATTAATTATCTTTGTTAAGGTCTCAACATCATACACCATTAAACATGCATTCTAAAAGCATAATAAGGCGCATATAAATAAATATAATAATGATATGCGGATGTATACTTAAAACATTGTTCCTAGATCAAATCTCTCCTTTTCCTCTCTCCCGCTAGCACAAGTATTACTTCTACCCGATTACATAACACTTCTAAAGAAACCTCATTTACATTGAGGGGAATAGGTGAGAAAAGAAATACACAGAGTCAAGAGGTAATAGGCTGGACACGCAGGTCCAATTTAATAAATTCTAAATTTATTACAACAATTTCCAAAATTGCCCTCACCCATCTAATATCCATCTGATATACATTATTCATACATCGCATCCATGTATTCACACAAGCATGTTATCAATCAATCTAATCCAATTAATTAATTTGAAAATTTAATTACCATCCAATGTTCAGACAATGATTTGATTTTGCGCGAGTCAAACTCGTTTTGTGAATAAGTACTCAAAGTACGAATTCTTGAATTATACTAAACTACAACATTAAATCCAATTTAATTTGTATTTAATACTAATTCTATATTTAATTCCAAATTAAATATTACACTTTATTAATGAACCTTTACGACTTAGATTCTAAATCTAATTGTTACGGGTCTCAAAGCCCAATTAACATCCAATGTCAATTTAATTAAAGTCCAATGGGCTTTTAATTAATTTCTTAAGGCATGGACTTTTGGTTAATATTGGTCAAACCCAAATACCAAAGCCCATTTAAGGAATCACCCTTATTTTCCAAGAAACCAATTTTGGCCCATTAGGCCCAATTAAAATTAAAGGTCCATTAAGTCATATTTGGACTTTATGGATATGGTTTTGGACCTAATTGGATCCAACCAATTAGCCTAAACCAAACTTGGTCCAACCAAGCCCATTAAGCCCAATTACAACTTTACAAGCCCAATTCCAAATTTGGCCCAATTAATTAAATTACCAAAATTCCAAATTTCGTAATTTAATTAACCTAAAGTGTATGCCATAATTAATTAACCAAATTAATATTTCCAAAACATCAATTTACTCATTTAATTATGCTCATTATCATCAAAACATGTCCAACACATTTGAATCAAAAATCACATCATTTTACATGCTTATAGTCACGGCAATGGTAGGGATTTCTTTGTCCGATTCGGTTTTAATCCAATTAAATCCAATTCAACATTACCCAATGTTTTCCAACTAATCCAATGATCAAAAACACAAAAATCACCATGACTTTAGGGCAAGCTCACATTCGGCCAAGCCTTGTGATTTGGGGAAAAATTATCCAATTCGATTTTTATCAAATTGACAATGCATAACACCATGTTATCATAATTTAAGCATACTCAAACAATCAATTTCACTCAAACATGCTCAAATCAATTTTGCCCAATTTTTACCTTAATCAAGTTTCATGCTCAAAATGGCTCTGATACCATTGTTGGGTTTCTAAATTAGTCCCAAGATCGATTTCAAGTAAGAAATCATGTGCGAATACAACAAAGAAGCATGGCGAAATCATACTTACATCGATCGGTTATGCGATGCGAGGAACAAAAAAAATCCTCAAGCTTTTGGTCCATGAAGCTCACGACAAAGGCTCCTCTTTGTGCTCCATTTTCGGTCATCTCCAAGCTCCAAGCTTGGTGTGCATTCCATGCCCACGGGTGGGTTTCCCTTTCCCATGTTTTTCTTCAACTCTCGGCAAATGCAGAAAAAGAATGAAGAAATTTTGGCCCAAGGCCGAGAGAGTGAAGAGAGGAGAAGAGAGAAGAGTTTGTGTGTTGGTTGGTTTTGATTTCCAAAAACAAAATAAAGATATACCAAATTTTGAAATTCCAAAGTCAAAAAGGTAAAAGGCAATTAAGCCATCCAACCACCACCATCAATCACTCAAAAGTGACTAGTTGTCACATCACTCAAAGTGACTAGACATCACATCAATCAAACTGACTAATAATTTGACGCTTGATGTGACTTGTAGGCCCCACTTGAATTCGAAATGCGATTGGGCCCGCAAACAATCCCGGGCTCAGGTTCGCTAATTCCAATTAACGAATTTTCCGTTGTGACGTAATTAAATCAAATTCAATTAATAATTGTGCCTAGTAAAATTACTATTCACGTCGCTAACGAATTAATTCTAAATTAACTCGTTCGCCGAATTAAAATCTAATTTTAATTCCATGTCGAAATCCAATTTCGTATAATATATCGAATATATTATTTTATCGATTAATTCCAAATTAATCGTTCTCTCTCGTTAAATGATATTTTATCCCAGAAAAAATATCTCTGTAATTAATCCCGGATTAATTTTCTCTCTCTTATAATTAATCCCAGATTATTAAAGTGTGAGTCATACGTCATCGGTGAATCTTCGGGAAGCGACCGATGAGATCCCCGGATATGTTGGCAGTAAATCCGGTCCTCGGACTATCCGAACACGTACGCACCTAGTACTACGTTTTTACCGATTTACAAGCCATGGTTGGCTTCTAGCAAAGCACCGTGCCTACCCAATTCTCCAGAAATATTCATATAGGAATATGTAATCTATATCAGGCATAGTATACGTAATATTATGTATTACGATCCAGTATCGAATGTCACGTACAAGGCCTGGGGCTGGAATTGTGTCTGCCCCGTACGAAGCACATATTAGATCTCTGGTAACTAGTCTCTATAATCGGATAAACATGACCTAGTAATAATATCCCGATAGCTGCAGCATATAAGAGCACCAGTTCCGTATCCTACGTGATCATCATCTCCACTATGACTGGAGTGATACTTCCATCTTGACATCACACCTAATACACTACGATTCTCAATATACCCAGAAGAGGCGTACATAGAACCTGTTAAAGCCCTAGTCATACTACCAATGGAATTCCGAGGGGTTTATCCAGAGCGAAGCTGTTTCCGTACCATCGGTAAACCCAACCTCCTATTACACTTGCATGAGTATCATATACCCAAATATATGAGAACTATGCCGTTATGCTCCCACAACGCGCACAAGTGTAATACTAGTCTTTTACGGATTATCGATGTCCAATCACGATAATACTCTGACTAAGGATATTTAATGATTAAACTTTCGTGGATTGATACTGTCTCATATCATCTCAATCCAGAATTAATCATATGGACCTTTTTTCATTTATACTTCTAGGTAATCCAATTATAAATGATAAAATGAAAATCTCATTTGTCACATAGTTAATTTGTACAACAACACCATGATCTGTATAAATAGTGATGCTATGGGTCATAATTGGCCAACACAATGCCCACCTTAGTTACTCTGTAGCTTGCTTACAGATCGCTCACATTTCTGATAGGTGTAGTGGAAGATGTATTAGTTAAAGTCGACAAATTCATTTTCCCTACAGATTTCATTATCCTTGACATGGAAGAAGACAAAGATGTACCTATCATCATTGAGAGACCATTCTTGGCTACAGGTCGAACTATTATTGATGTACAAAAAAGAGAACTAACCACGAAAGTGCATGACCAAGAAGTTACATTCAATGTTTTCAAAGCCATGAAATTCCCAAATGACGAAAAGGAAGAGGAATGTTTCAGAATTGATGTTTTAGATAGTATCTTCAAGGATACTGATGCAATGTAACTTTCTACGGTTAAACTTGAAGTCTGCATCACCAACATGAATGAAAATGAACTAGATGATGAAATTCTTGAATGTATTAATTATCTTGACAGACCATTTAACCTCAAATCGACACCACAAATGGAAAGTTTGGAACTACCAAAAAAAGAGCGAATCAAACCCTCAATTGAGGAACCACCACAGCTGGAATTAAAGCCACTTCTGAACCATCTTATGTATACATTCTTAGAAAAATCTTCTGATTTACCTGTGATTATTTCTTCTTCGCGAACATTGGTGCAAGAAGATAAGTTGCTGAGAGTGTTACGAGAACACAAGAAACCCATTGGCTGGACTATAGCAGACATTCGAGGCATTAGTCCATCATTTTGCATGCATAAAATTCTAATGAACGAATAATATAAAGCCATAATAGAGAATCATCGGAGACTAAATCCAATCATGAAGCAGGTCGTGAAGAAAGAAATTATTAAATGGTTGGATGCCGGCATCATTTACCCCATCTCTGAGAGCACTTGGGTGAGTCCTATATAATGTGTGCCAAAGAAAGGAGGAATGATTGTAGTCACCAATGAAAAGAACGAGCTGATTGTAACAAGAACGGTGACTGGATGGAGAGTATGCATGAACTATGCATGGACTACAGGAAGATGAACAAAGCAACAAGAAAGGATCATTTCCCACTACCATTCACTGACCAGATGCTAGACAGACTGGCGGGACATGAATTTTACTATTTTCTGGACAGATACTCAGGGTACAATCAGATTTTCATCGCTCCAGAGGATCAGGATAAAACCATATTTACAAGTTCGAATGATACTTTTACTTTCCGCAGGATGCCATTTGGACTATGTAATGCTCCTGCCACATTTCAACATTATATGATGGCCATCTTTTCAGATATGCTGAAACAAAGTATGGAGGTTTTCATGGTTGATTTCTCTGTGTTTGGAGGCTCGTTCGACCACTACTTGCAAAATCTGGATAAGGTGTTACAAAGATGCGAAGATACCAACCTGGTACTCGACTGGGAGAAATGCCACTACATGGTGCAGGAAGGCATTGTCCTGGGACATCGGATCTCACAAAAGGGAATCGAGGTAGAAAAAGAAAAGATCGAAACATTAGAGAAATTACCTACACCATCATCCGTCAAAGGGATTAGAAGTTTTCTCGGACATGCAGGATTTTACAGGAGATTTACCAAGATTGCTAAACCTCTATGCAATCTGCTGGAGAAAGATGTGCCTTTCAACTTCATTAAAGAATGCCACAAAGCTTTTGAGATCTTGAAACAGAAGCTGGTCTCTGCCCCCTTATAGTAGCACCAGACTTGACACTTCCATTTGAGGTGATGTGCGATGCTAGTGATTTTACTGTAGGTGCAGTTTTGGGACAATGCAAAGCAAAAATTTTACACAATATTTACTATTCCAGCAGAAATCTGAATGAAACACAGCTCAACTACAAAACAACTGAAAAAGAGCTATTTGCAGTTGTGTTTGCTTTTGATAAATTTCGCTCTTATCTGCTGGGTCCCAAAGTGGTGGTCTACACAGATCATTCAGCAAAATACCTGATCATGAAGAAAAATGCTAAGCCCAGATTGATCCGATGGGTGCTTCTGCCATAAGAATTTGATGTGGAGATCAGAGACAGGAAAATGACAGAAAATCAAGTGGCATATTGAATGGAGAAACAACTGGCAATGAGATGACAATCAAAGAAACTTTTCCAGATGAACAATTATTTCCCATGAAACAACAAGATGTCCCTTGGTATGTTGATTATGTAAACTATACAGTATCGAGAAAATGACCGTTGGAATGGACACATCAGCAACATAAGAAATTCTTCAAAAAAGTCAAGCACTATGATGACACTGCATTTTTGCATATAAGTCCCGATGATGAGTCTCACATGGAGACACTACCTCTTTAAATTGTGGAAGTCACGGAAACGGACGTCGGAAGGGAAGAGTCAGACATTGCCATCTTTTTTGATTTAATTCGCTTGTTTAGCTTCTGGTTCGCTTGTTAGACCTCTGTTTTAAAACACAACCTTAGCCCAAACCCCCCACAATTCACACCACTCACGCCCATTACCCATGCAGAAGCCACTCATGCCATTAGCCTTCATCCAGCCCCTGAAGTCAGCCCCTGAACACGCCCAAACCACCCCTGAAGTCATCCCTTGAACACCCCTAAACCTGCCCCTGAAGTCAGCCCCTTAACACGCCCAAACCAGCCCCTGAAGTTAGCCCCTGAACACGCCCAAACCTGACCCTGAATTCAGCCTCTGAACACGCCCAAATCAGCCCCTGAATTCAGCCCCTGAACACGCCCAAACCACCCCCTAAAGTTAGCCCCTAAACACGCCCGAATGCCCCTGAAAACTACATCTGATACACGCCCAAAGAGTCCATTCACGCCCATCACCTCCCAAATTAAACAAAAACACATATTAAACACATGCTAAAATCAAGACAAATCACATTCCCTAATTAAAAGATACAAATCAAATCATATCTAATCACTTCCATAATAAAAGATTTTTCCCTATCACACACTAATTAAAAATATCTCCCATAATTACACAAATCCTTCCCTTTTCACACAATGTAAACCCCAACCCTTTGCCTATAAAAAGAAGCCTAAACCCAACCTTGAAGCCGTAGCAAATCACACCCAAAGCAACAAGAACAAGAGCAAATAATTCACTCTTCTCCTCCTCTCTACCATCACCGAAACACTTTCCCAAAACAGCAAAGGAACATCAGCAAAACACCCCCTAAATAGTAAGCATCATCACCGAAACATACCCCTGAAACAACCCTTCAAACGTATAATCACCCCCTGACCAGTCTGCCTTTAACGCATAATTACCCCATGACCAGCCTGCCTTCAGCGCATAATCACACTCCCTGACCAGCCTTAACTTCACGTCATCAAGCCCTCACAACTGCCCCTGACCGGCCTTCACACAGCCCACAAACTAACCTCATCCACGCACACAGCAATCCTGTTGGAAATAATTACCAAGCCCCAAGATCAACAAGAACAAGCAAAATATATAAATACAATGAATGAATTAATTGAAGTATGGCGGAATCATACTCACAATACTTGAAAATGGATGCTAAGATGATGCGAAATTCCTCCATTGTTTGCCATCTTAACTACGATAATCTAATTATCTAGTTAACGATATGTGGGTACAGTCAAACTGTTACATAAAAAAAATAACATTGTATTAGTCCAACTAATATGTAAATATTGACGAAATAAGTTGTGTAAGCGCGTAAAGCTAAGTATCTGAACGATAATTGCAAATTCAATACTAGCCTCCCACTATTTTCTGCAAGTCTCTAACCCTCTGTTGAGTACTCGGGAAATCCAATTTCCTAGTGGGCTAGGATCCCGTTAAATAACACACAACCTTGACTTTGGCCAACAAATTGTATGATATTTAACTAGGTAGATCTCGAAGATCAATTGGATCCCATCCAATTCCTAGATCCGGTAGGTGGACATCTAAGTCCGAAACATATACATATGTCAATGCATCCAATACATTTTCCTAACCATTTCCTCTGAATCAACTAAGCCTTGGCTTTGGCACAACAAACCTAATAATGATTCCAGTTAAGCGGGACCCATTGACGAGGAAAGTTTCGTAATCAATGTCGATGGACAAGAAGTGATCTTGACTTTGGCCAACAAATCACAACTTGGACAGGACACCGATGTGGAACAAAACTCTCATGATTCAAAACATCCTCAATTGACAAAGGTCTTGACTTTGGCCAACAAACCAATGCCAATTTCGGATCTTGAGAAAGAATCATTCAACGGAAGGAAAATCGCTTAATATTGTTTGAGGGATTTTTCGCGTAATTGGCAACCAATTAATTTATCTTTGTTAGGTCTTATCATCATACACCCTTAAGAATGCTTCTAAAACATCATAAAGCGCGTAAAGTAAAGTAATAGCGATATACAGATGGATATGAACAACAACTTGTTCCTAGAACAAATCACTCCCTTTCCTCTCCCCGCTAGCACTATTCTACTCTTACCCAATTACATAATACAATAAGAGAAACCTCATTTACATTGAGGGGAATTAGGTGAGAAGAAATACAAGAGACAATAAGAGAAAGGCTGGACACGCATGTCCAATTTATAAATTCTAAATTTACAATAATTTCTAAAATTACCCTTCCCTTCTAATATCCATTCGATATACACTATTCATACATCACATCCACATTCATTCATTCAAGGCAGTGTTATACAACCAATCAAATCCAATTAATTAGTCTTTAATTAGGTGACAATACAATGTTCAAACAATTGTTTGCATTTGCGCGAGTCCAAACTCAATTTGAGAATAAATACTTTAGTATGAATTCACGAATTATATCGAACTACTCGTTAAAATCCAATTTAAGTCGTATTCAATACTAATCCTATTATTTAATTCTAAATAAATATTTACACTTTTATTGTGCTTTTATAACTTAGATTCCAAATCTAATACAATCGGGTCTCAAAGCCCACTAACATCTAATGTCCGTTTAATTAAGTCCGATGGGCTTTCAATTGATTTCTTTAGGCTTGGGTTTTGGTCAATGTATGGGTCAAACCCAATTACCAAGCCCAATAAGAAATCACCCTCATATGCCATAAAATCAATATCAAGCCCATAAGGCCCAATTAAACATAAAAGCCCATTTATTACATTTGGGCTTAAATGGTGTGATTTAGGCCCATTTTGGATCCAATCCAAATGGTCCAAATCTACTTGGCCCAACCAGGCCCATTTTGTCCAAATATAATAGTTTTAGGCCCAATTCAAAATTAAGCCCAACTAACCAAATTTTAAAATTCCAAATTTTATAACTTAATTAATTAAAGTGTATTATCATGATTAATCCTTTAAATCAATATTCCCAAAATATCAAATTAATCCATTAATCATATTTTTATCTTAAATATATGTCCAACATTATTTAATCAAAAAATCAAGTCCCTAATCCTCCATCAAGCATTCGGCCAAGGTGATTAAATGGTTCCGATTTCGTTTTCAATCCAATCGAGTTACAAATCATCATTCCATATTATTTCAAGTCATCTAATGTCTTAAAATTAAAAAATCATCTAGTCCATATGCTTGCATGTATCGGCGGCCAAGCCTCATTTGGGTTGGAAAAATTAATCCAATTTATTTTCCATAAAATTGATGATGTATAATCTAAATAACATACATCTAAGCATATTTAATCAAGCAAACTCATCAAATCATGCTTCATACAATTTTTCCCCAAATAACATCCTAAATATATTGCATGCTCTTTAAGCTCAATGATACCATTGTTGGAAATAATTACCAAGCCCCAAGATCAACAAGAACAAGCAAAATATATAAATACATGAATGAATTAATTGAAGTATGGCGGAATCATACTCACAATACTTGAAAATGGATGCTAAGATGGTGCGAAATTCCTCCCTTGTGCAGTGAAGCTTCGGCCAAGAAGAAAAGAGGGACTCCAAGTCAGTTTGATCTTTCCAAGCTCAAGGATTAGTTTCCCATAACACCTATGTATGATCCCTTGAAGGTGCTAGCCTTTGTTGTGATTTTGAATGCACAACTTCTTCAAATCTTGCCACAAAAATTGAAGAAATGGAGAGCCCAAAACTGGATGCAGTTTCGGCAATGTGAGAGAGAGAGAAGTGTTATGATTTTTTGTTACAAAAATCAATTTATATTTATGCCATAATATTTATTAAATTAAATAAAACTTATGACACAATCATGCAATGGCTTAGAGTGTCAAACACTCAAACTCCATGCAAAACCATTGAGTGTATTGTACACTATCACCATGCAATGTATTAACAATTAAATAATGCATAAAATGACATGGGTAGGCATGGTGTTTTGCTAGAGGCTAACCTTGTCTTGTAAATCGGTAAAAACGTAGTACTTGGTACGTACGTGTTCGGATAATCTGACGGCCGTATTTACTGCCAACATATCCAGAGATCTCTTGGGTCGCTCCCGAAGATTCACCAATGACGTATGATTCAAACTCGATTAATCTTGGATTAATTACGGAGAGACTTTATCTTGGATAAAGTACTATACAAGAGAGAGAACGATTAATTTGGAATTAATCGTAAAATTATTATATTCGATATAATAATCGAAATTCGATTTCGACGCGAAATTAAAATTAGATTTTAATTCGGGCAAACGAGTTAATTTAGAATTAATTCGTTAGCGACATAAATAATAATTTCGCTAGGCGCAATTATTTATTTAAATTCGATTTAATTAACGTCGCGACGTAAGTTCGGTATTTCGGAAATATCGAACCCGAACGCGTGAGTGCACGTGGGCCCACTTTCATTTGGAAACATGTGGGGCCCACATGACACATGTCATTTTATGCATTATTTAATTGTTAATACATTGCATGGTGATAGTGTACAATACACTCAATGGTTTTGCATGGAGTTTGAGTGTTTGACACTCTAAGCCATTGCATGATTTGTGTCATAAGTTTATTATTAATTTAATAAATATTATGGCATAAATATAAATTGATTTTTGTAACAAAAATCATAACACTTCTCTCTCTCTCACATTGCCGAAACTGCATCCAGTTTTGGGCTCTCCATTTCTTCAATTTTTGTGGCAAGATTTGAAGAAGTTGTGCATTCAAAATCACAACAAAGGCTAGCACCTTCAAGGGATCATACATAGGTGTTATGGGAAACTAATCATTGAGCTTGGAAGGATCAAACTTGACTTGGAGTCCCTCTTTTCTTCTTGGCCGAAAGCTTCACTGCACAAGGGAGGAATTTCGCACCATCTTAGCATCCATTTTCAAGTATTGTGAGTATGATTCCGCCATACTTCAATTAATTCATAGTATTTATATATTTTGCTTGTTCTTGTTGATCTTGGGGCTTGGTAATTATTTCCAACAAATCCCTCAACACAGGCCACACACAAACAAACCAACTCAGCCCCTATTACCACAAAAATCACATAAAAACAGTCCCTAATTACCACAAAATAGTAACCAAAAAACACAACAAGAAACAGTAGCAAAACAGAATAAAACAGCAGCCTGAGCAGCGAGGTAACGAAGAGAAACAATGAACCAGTGAACCAGAGGAGTTGCGGAGCATCAACCCTTCCGAAAACCGCGTAGTGCACTTCTAAAAGAGGACTTAAGAGGTCAGACCTGAGGGCACCCCTTTTTATTTATTCTCCTTTATTTATTTATGTATTTTATTACTTTATTTTGCATGAGTATTGTTGGTTAATGTATGCTATGGCTATTGGATGAATGGAATATGTGTCGTCTCTTATGGTATATCGGATGGAAACCCAGAAGTAAATTCTGTAGCCGAATCTGAATGGACAGTAGTGCGGTCTGTACTTGGGAAATAACTCCACGTACCACTTCAGCAAATGACACATATTTCACTTTATTTTATCTTGTTCGTCTATTATTCACATTTTACATTCTGCCATTTACTTTCCGTACGTTATTTGTTTGTGTATTGATGATATAGTGCACATGGGAAAATCAAGTTGGATTAAAGGTCCTCCGCTTCGAGGGATGAAAAGCCTAAGGGCTACCTTTGCCACGATGTTTTGCCATGCCGGACGAAGTATGTTTGATTGAATGTGAGATATGTTTAATCGGACATACGGAGTTCCACATTATTGCCTCATTCATTTGTATGCATTGTAATATAATGCACATGGGCTAACTAGGATAGATTAAAGGTCCTCTACTCGAGGGAAATGCCCGAAGGCTACCTTTACCACGATGTTTTGCCGCGCCTTTTATTATGTCATTTACCATTTGCATATCATTTCTTTATTTACGCATGCATTGCATTTTAATGCGCATGGGCTAACTAGGGTGGATTAAAGGTCCTATATTCGAGGGAAATGCTTAAAGGCTACCTTTACCACGATGTTTTGCTGCGCCGGATGAAGTGCACTCGATTGAATGTGAAATATGTTCAATCGGGCACCCGAGGTCCTACATTGTGTATTTGTTTATCCATGCATGTGTTTGTGTCGTTTCAGATGGCATTTTGGTAATTTCATTCGAACTCATTTCCGAATGCTACACGAATGTATGCATTCTGTCTCAGTCCGTTCGAACGCGTTTACGAACGCTACTCGAACGCGCATGCATTTTGTTTTATCATGCATCAGGTCTTATCCCGTTCGAACGTGTTCTCGAACTCTATATGATCGCGAACATTCTATTCACCGTTCAAATGCATTTTCAAACGCTATATGAACACACATACAGTGAACAGATTTCTTTTCATCACATTTCATGCATGTTCGCTTCTTTGGTAATTATTTTACATTACATAATTAATCATATCATTTCGTTATTGACACTTTTACTGTTATCATTTATTTATATTCCCACATTTATCTAGTTAATGTGTTCGTGAGATTGTGTGCTTGCCTTTATTTCACTTACTTCTATGCATGCAAACTTAGATATGAGCCTTATTTTTATGCACGCAACCTTAGATATAAGTTATATGCAAACTTAGATATGAGCTTTATTTTCATGCATTTGAACTTAGAAATAGAATACTCATGGAAATATATGTTGCGTAGATCCGATTAAATTATTGCACAAATCATTTCATTACAAGTGGCATAAGTAAGGGACCATTCTAAACCCAACGGATTGAGGTCTTCCCTTGCGAGGGGTGAGTTCGGCCTTAAATTATTTTCCCAGTTCACACTGGGTGGCGATTCCATTTTTATTTCTCCGGTGTAGTCCCCCGTGGGCTACTCCATACTGTGGACAATTATGACCCATAGCATCACTATTTGTACAGATCATGGTGTTGTTGTACAAACTAACCATGTGACAAAGGAAATTGCCCTTTTATCATTTGTAATTGGATTACCTAGATGTATAAATGATAAAAGGTCTATATGATTAGTTCTGGATTGAGATGATATGAGACAGTATCAATCCACGAGGTTTAATCATTAAATATCCCTAGTCGGAGTATTATCGAGATTGGACATCGATAATGCGTAAAAGACTAGTATTACACTTGTGCACGTTGTGAGAGCATAACGGCATAGTTCTCATATATTTGGTATAGGATACTCATGCAAGTGTAATAGAAGGTTGTGTTTACCGATGGTATGGGAACAGCTTCGCTCTGGATAGACCCCTCGGAATTCCATTGGTAGTATGACTATGTGTCTATGGAAGTCCGAATCAGGGTAGGTGTATTTGGTCTTAACCTGAGACTTGCCCGCTAATACTTGCGACAATCAATATACTTTGGTTTTGGTCGTCCAGGGCTTTAACAGGTTCTGTGTACGCCTCTTCTGGGTATATTAAGAATTGTAGTGTATTGGGTGTGATGTCAAGATGGAAGTATCACTCCAGTCATAGTGGAGATGATGATCACGTAGGATACGGAACTGGTTCTCTTTTATGCTGCAGCTATCGGGATAATATGACTAGGTCATGATTATCCGATTATAGAGACTAGTTACCAGAGAGTTCGATATGTGCTTCGTACGGGGCAGACACAATTCCAGCCCCAGGCCTTGCACGTGACATCCGATGCTGGATCGAAATACGCAATACTACGTATACTACGCCTGATATAGATCATATATTCCTTTAAGAATATTTCTGGAGAATTAGGTAGGCACGGTGCTTTGCTAGAAGCCAACCATGTCTTGTAAATCGGTAAAAAATGTAGTACTAGGTACGTACGTGTTCGGATAGTCCAACGACCAGATTTACTACCAACATATACGGGGATCTCATGGGTCGCTTCCTGAAGATTCACCGATGACATATGTGTAGGACACAGTACTTGACGACGTTGTTCTAGGCTCGTGACCTAGTTGGGAGTACGAAATAACATGGAGTCGCCACCCGGTGTGAACTGGGATAAAGATTTAAGGCCGCACTCACCCATCGCAAGGGAAGACCTCAAACTGTCTGGTTCAGAATGGTCCCTTACTTATGTCACTTGTGATGATATGATTTGTGCAATAAACTAACCGAATCTATTCAACATTCATGCTCAAGGGTAATCTACGCCTAAGTCCGCATGCATAATAATAACAATGAAAACCTATATCTAAGTTCGCATACTTCGAAGTAAGTTGTCATAACGGTTGTAGGCATTGTATTTTTACACATTAGCCCAATGATGAGTCTCGTATGGAGGCAACTACTTCTTTAGTCATGAAAGTCGCGGGAAACGGACGTTGGAAGGGTAAAGTTGGAAAATAGAATTTTTGATGGATTTAATCTCGTTGTTTTCGCTTCGGTTACTTGTTATACCTCCGTTTCTAAGCTCACCTTAGGCCGAAAACTCCCCCATAGACCACATACCTAACCCAAACCAAGCCCAAAACCCAAGTCAACCCAAGTCAAACCAATCCAACCAAATCCATGCCCAAAGGATGTGATTCACGCCCAAAGCCCCTTTATTTAGGTATATGCATATTTATCACATGTTTAAATCTTGTAAATCCTTACCTAAATAAAAGAAATCAAATCAAATCCTTACCAAATCAAATCCAATCCCAAATCCTAATTAGGAGATGCATTCCTTATTAGAAATCAATTAGGAGATTCCTTCCTAATCTAATTAGGAAAGTCTTCTCTCTTTGCCTATAAAAAGAGGCCTTCACCCCCCATTCAAGACCTAGCTCATACACCTCTCTCACACGCCTAAAGCACTCTCTTAAGCCTCCATTGCATGCCCAAGCATCTGTTAGACAGTTATGACCCATAGCGTCACTATTTTGTAAATGATATTGTTATTGTACAAAATTAACTATGTAGTAATGAAATTGCCTTTTTACCGTTTTGTAATTTATTACTTTGATATAAATGGTAAGAGTCCCTATGATTAGTTCCGGATTGTGATGATATGAGGACGGTATCAATCCATAAAGGTTTAATCATTAAATATCCCTAGTCGTAGTATTATCGCGATTGGACATCGATAATGCGGAATAGACTAGTACTGCACTTGTGCATGTTGTGAGGGCACAACGGCATAGTTCTCATATATTTAAGTATAGGATACTTATGCAAGTGCGGTAAGAGGTTGTTGTTTTACCGATGGTACGGAAAACAGCTTCGCTCTGGATAGACCCGTGGAATCCCATTGGTAGTATGTCTGCGTGTCTATGGGAGTCCGCTTCAGGGTAGGTGCATATGATCTTAACCTGAGAGTTGCATCGCTAGTACTTACGACAATCGGTAAACTTTAGTTTTTGTGGTCCAGGGCTTTAACGGGTTCTGTGTACACCTCTTCTGGATTTCTCGAGAATCGTAGTGTATGGGTGTGATGTCAAGATGGAAGTATCACTTCAGACATATGGAGATGATGATCGCGAGGGATACAGAACTAGTACTCTATAATGGTTGCAACCATCGGGATAATATGACTAGGTCAGGATTATCCGATTCAAAGAGACTGGTTGCTTGATGTCCGATATGTGTATCGTACGGGGCAGACACATCTCCAGCCCCAGGCCTTACATGTGATCATCCGATACTGGTTCGATATACACTATACTACGGTATAATACGCCTGTTATAGATCTTATATTCCAATAAGAATATTTCTGGAGAATTGGGTAGGCATGGCGTTTTACTAGAGGCTAACCTTGTCTTGTAAATCGGTAAAAACGTAGTACTTGGTACGTACGTATTCAGAGATCTCTTGGGTCGCTTCCCGAAGATTCACCAATGACGTATGATTCAAACTCGATTAATCTTGGATTAATTACGGAGAGACTTTATCTTGGATAAAGTACTATACAAGAGAGAGAACGATTAATTTGGAATTAAACGTAAAATTATTATATTCGATATAATAATCGAAATTCGATTTCGACGTGAATTAAAATTAGATTTTAATTCGGGCAAACGAGTTAATTTAGAATTAATTCGTTAGCGACGTAAATAATAATTTCGCTAGGCGCAATTATTTATTTAAATTCGATTTAATTAACGTCGCGACGTAAGTTCGGTATTTCGGAAATATCGAACCCGAACGCGTGAGTGCACGTGGGCCCACTTTCATTTGGAAACGTGTGGGGCCCGCATGACACATGTCATATTATGCATTATTTAATTCTAATGCATTGCATGGAGATAGTGTACAATGCACTCAATGGTTTTGCATGGAATTGAGTGTTGACACTCTAAGCCATTGCATGATTTGTGTCATAAGTTTATTATTAATTAATAAATATTATGGCATAAATATAAATTGATTTTTGTAACAAAAATCCTTCAACTCTCCTCTCTCTCACATTGCCGAAACTACATGCAGTTTTGGGCTCTCCATTTCTTCAATTTTTGTGGCAAGATTTGAAGAAGTTGTGCATTCAAAATCACAACAAAGGCTAGCACCTTCAAGGGATCATACATAGGTGATATGGGAAACTAATCCTTGAGCTTGGAAGGATCAAACTCGACTTGGAGTCCCTCTTTTCTTCTTGGCCGAGAGCTTCACTGCACAAGGGAGGAATTTCGCATCATCTTAGCATCCATTTTCAAGTATTGTGAGTATGATTCCGCCATACTTCAATTTATTCATTCATGTATTTATATATTTTGCTTGTTCTTGTTGATATTGGGGCTTGGTTATTTTTTCCAACAATGGTATCATTGAGCTTAAAGATCATGCAAATGTATTTGGATGTTATTTGGGGAAAATTGTATGAAGCATGATTGATGAGTTTGCTTGATTAAATATGCTTAGATGTATGTTATTTAGATTATACATCATCAATTTCATGGAAAATAAATTGGATTAATTTTTCCAACCCAAATGAGGCTTGGCCGAATACATGCAAGCATATGGACTAGATGATTTTTTAATTTTAAGACATTAGATGACTTGAAACAATATGGAATGATGATTTGTAACTCGATTGGATTGAAAACGAAATCAGAACCATTTTAATCACCTTGGCCGAATGCTTGATGGAGGATTAGGGACTTCATTTTTTGATTAAATAATGTTGGACATATATTTAAGATAAAAATATGATTTATGGATTAATTTGATATTTTGGGAATATTGATTTAAAGGATTAATCATGATAATACTCTTTAATTAATTAAGTTATAAAATTTGGAATTTTAAAATTTGGTAGTTGGGCTTAATTTTGAATTGGGCCTAAAACTATTATATTTGGACATAATGGGCTTGGTTGGGCCAAGTAGATTTGGACCATTTGGATAGGATCCAAAATGGGCCTAAATCACACCATTTAAGCCCAAATGTAATAAATGGGCTTTTATGTTTAATTGGCCTTATGGGCTTGATATTGATTTTATGGCATATGAGGGTGATTCCTTATTGGGCTTGGTAATTGGGTTTGACCCATACATTGACCAAAACCCAAACCTAAAGAAATCAATTGAAAGCCCATCGGACTTTAATTAAACGGACATTAGATGTTAGTTGGGCTTTGAGACCCGATTGTATTAGATTTGGAATCTAAGTTATAAAAGCACAATAAAAGTGTAAATATTTAATTTAGAATTAAATAATAGGATTAGTATTGAATACGACTTAAATTGGATTTAACGAGTAGTTCGATATAATTCGTGAATTCATACTATAAGTATTTATTCTCAAATTGAGTTGGACTCGCTCAAATGCAAACAATTGTTTGAACATTGTATTGTCACCTAATTAAAGACTAATTAATTGGATTTGATTGGTTGTATAACATGCCTTGAATGAATGAATGTGGATGTGATGTATGAATAGTGTATATCGGATGGATATTAGAAGTGAAGGGTATTTTAGAAATTATTGTAAATTTAGAATTATAAATTGGACCTGCGTGTCCAGCCTTTCTCTTATTGTCTCTTTGTATTCTCTTCTCACCTAATTCCCCTCAATGTAAATGAGGTTTCTCTTATTGTATTATGTAATTGGGTAAGAGTAGAATAGTGCTAGCGGGGAGGAAAGGGAAGTGATTTGTTCTAGGAACAAGTTGTTGTTCATATCCATCCGTATATCGCTATTACTTTACTTTACGTGCTTTATGATGTTTTAGAAGCATGCTTAAGGGTGTATGATGATGAGACCTAACAAAGATAAATTAATTGGTTGCCAATTACGCGAAAAATCCCTCAAACAATATTAAGCGATTTTCCTTCTGTTGAATGATTCTTTCTCAAGATCCGAAATGGCATTGGTTTGGTTGCCCAAAGTCAAGACCTTTGTCAATTGAGGATGTGTTTGAATCATTAAGTTTTGTTCCACATCGGTGTCCTGTCCAAGTTGTGATTTGTTGGCCAAAGTCAAGACCTTTGTCAATTGAGGATGTGTTTGAATCATTAGAGTTTTGTTCCACATCGGTGTCCTGTCCAAGTTGTGATTTGTTGGCCAAGTCAAGATCACTTCTTGTCCATCGACATTGATTACGAAACTTTCCTCGTCAATGGGTCCCGCTTAACTGGAATCATTAGGTTTGTTGTGCCAAAGCCAAGGCTTAGTTGATTCAGAGGAAATGGTTAGGAAAATGTATTGGATGCATTGACATATGTATATGTTCGGACTTAGATGTCCACCTACCAGATCTAGGAATTGGATGGGATCCAATTGATCTTCGAGATCTACCTAGTTAAATATCATACAATTTGTTGGCCAAAGTCAAGGTTGTGTGTTATTTAACGGGATCCTAGCCCACTAGGAAATTGGATTTCCCGATACTCAACAGAGGGTTAGAGACTTGCAGAAATTAGGGGAGGCTAGTATTGAATTTGCAATTATCGTTCAGATACTTAGCTTTACGCGCTTACACAACTTATTTCGTCAATATTTACACATTAGTTGGACTAATACAATGTTATTTTTTTTTTTATGTAACAGTTTGACTGTACCCACATATCGTTAACTAGATAATTAGATTATCGCAGTTAAGATGGCAAACAAAGGAAATGTCCGTGACATAATCATGGGTGATAATGTGTTCAAGGGCACCAACTGTTGGAGTTCAATCAAGTCCACAAGATCACAAACAATGCATAA
>SKCR01008808.1:0-23669 GCA_019454045.1 Zanthoxylum bungeanum | reverse complement strand
GGGAGAACAATGCGAACATACTGCCCGGCGCGTGGTGGCCACGCGCCGTTTGGCCAAGACGCGCGTGGGCCTCACGCGCCGTCACGAGGGACGCGCGTGAGCTTCACGCGCCGGTCCGATCGGAAGTTTTCCGACGGCCGAACAAAGCTCTCCCTCTCCCGGATCTAATGGCGCTGACGGTTTGTCGATCGGAGTTCCGGATCAACGGGAAATCAAGAAATATCATAAAAAAGTTCCTTACCGAGATTTCTCCGAAAATTGGAAGTTTCCCGAGATGAAACTACCACCAAAATGATCCTCTCGTTGAGATCTACACTTTTCCTTAAGGACTCGGTCGGTTTGAGCTACGGATTGACTGGATCGGGATAAAAACTAAATTCCCCTCTTTTTTTTTTTATTTTCTCTCGTCTGTCTCTCCCTCTGATTTATTTTTCTTCTTTCTTTCTGTCACTATCCCACTTCTTGTATATCCTTCTGCCTTACTTTCTTTTCTTTTTTTTTTTATAAACCTGTGCGTAAGTGTGTGTATATATATAATATATACAAATATGGCAAAATTCGTTTGCCACCCAAAACTCTTCCTTAACAGCATAATTAAATCCAAATTCAACCAATTTAATAATTAAATCCTTAAATTTTTAACCCACAAAAATAAAAATATGGGTAAAAATAATCCGGGTGTTACAAGGAACACCATGGATTGTTAGTAATCTCATCTGTTCCAAGCGAGCTTTGTAGACTTTCATCAGAGAGTTTTGAGGGAGAGAAGGAAATTGCTTGTGAAGATTTACGAGAACTTTTTCCATCCTGAAATGTCTTAATCTGCAAAAACTAAACACACAAAATTTAAATCACACCAAATCACAATATATTCAAAAATTGCATGGGTTGCCTCCCTGCAAGCGCTAAGTTTAAAGTCGTCAGCTAGACGTGACTGCTCGAACATTTATGCTGGATCTGAAAGTGTGACACTTTCTTTTTGTCGCTCAAATGATTCTCCCCAGTAGTGCTTAGCACGCTTGTTTTTAACCTTGAAAGTTTTGTTGGAGTCAGGATCATATATCTCAACGGCTCTGTCTGATAAAACCTTGGTGATCACAAATGGACCTGACCACCGTGATTTTGGCTTCCATGGGAAGAATTTCACCCTTGATTTGTTTAACAATACCTTTTGCCCTGGTTCCAGTTGTATGCGCACTAACTTCTCATCATGTCTTTTCTTGCCCTTTTCTTTATACAATTTGGCATTCTCAAAAGGCTGTATGTGAAATTCCTCCAATTCGTTGAGCTGGTGGAGCTTTTTCTCTTATGTTGCTTGTAGTGCAAGAATTGGCTTCTTCAGTACAAAAGACGCTTTATCTTTAGGCTCCATAGGCAATTGACATGTTTTAAGTTTGTCAATATAACTTTGCATTGCATTGGAGTTCTGAATGATACTGTGTATCACATCGAGTTTGAAACATTCCTCCTTATTTTCATCATTTGGGAAATTCATGGCCTTGAAAACATTGAATGTTACTTCTTGGTCTTGTACCCTCATGGTTAGTTCTCATTTTTGTACATCAATAATGGTTCGACCTGTAGCCAAGAATGGTCTCCCGAGGATGATTGGCACGTCTGCGTCTTCCTCCATATCAAGGACAATAAAATCTGCTGGGAAAATGAATTTGTCAACCTTGACCAGCACATCCTCAACTACGCCTCTTGGAAATACGAGCGTTCTATCAGTAAGTTGTAGTGAGACTGAAGTTGGCATTGTTTCTCCAATCTGCAGTTTCCTGAAAATAGAAAAAGACATCAAGTTAACACTTGCACCTAAATCACATAAATCCTTACCAAAGTCATGTTCTCATATGGTGCAAGGTACAATGAAACTGTCAGGATCTTTCAACTTTGGGGGAAGTTTCCTCTGAATGATAGCGCTGCATTCTTCTGATAATGCTACTGTCTCGTAATCTCCGCTTTCATGAAAGAATGTCTTTCATGAATTTGGCATAGCTGGGCATTTGTTCCAACGCTTCTGCAAATGGAATGTTAATATGCAGCTTTTTGAAGATCTCCAGGAACCGAGAAAACTGATTGTCCAATTTTTTCTTCTGAAGACGTTGAGGAAAATGTGGAGGTGGAATGATCTGTTCTTTTTCTTTTGCTTCTTTTTCCTCCATCTGTTGCTTTGTTTCTTTTGGAACTTCCTCAGCAGCTGTTTTGGCTCCAACATCTTTGTTGATTTCAGTACCGCTTTTTAACATGATGGCATGACATTGCTCATTCCCCATGTTCCTTAGATTTGGCTTTGTGTTGCTAGGAAGGGTACCTGGCGGTCTGTAACTCTGAGCATTTGTCAGTTGTCCAATTTGATTCTCCAGTGCTTTAATAAAAGCAGATTGACTTTGAATTAATGCTGCTTGGGATTGAAACATAGCATCATATCTTGCTGCTTGAGATTGAAACATAGTATCATATCTTGCTGCTTGAGAGTCGTGTTTTGCTTCTATCTTTTTTAAGTGGGTCAACAATTCTATTATTCCTGGTTCATTTGCCTTCTCCTAGTTTTTGTTATGTTGTTGGAATTCAGGTGGTGGATAGTTCTGCTATTGGCCTAAATTGTTGCTCCATGAAAAATTGGGATGATTCCTCCACCCTGGGTTGTAGGTGTTGGAATATGGATTGTTCCTCTGTCTGTTGAAATTGTTGACATAATTCACCGTCTCTTCAAATTGGTTCGACTCTGGTGCTCCTCCATATGGTGAACTTGTGGATCCAGTGGTAAGAGTCTCCATGAATTTGCATATATGATCTAGCTTGGAATTCAGTGCTTTATTGGCTCCACTTTCATAAATTCCTGCAATTCTTTGGATCATGCTCCTTTATGTTGGCCACAAAGAATTGTTGTTGGTCATTTCTTCGATTAGGTCCCATACCTGATCTTCTCCTTTTGCCATCAAGGCTCCTCCAGCAGCAGCATCGATTGTGGTTCTCATTATTCCAGAAAGCCCATTATAGAATGTTTGGACTCGAAGCCATTTTGGAATTTCATGGTAAGAACATTTCCAGAGCAAATCTTTGTACCTTTCCCAAGATTTGGAGAGGGATTCTGAATCTTGTTGTACAAAGGATGTGATGTCATTCCTCAGCTTTCCGGTTCTGGCTGGTGGAAAGTACTTTGCAAGAAATTTGGTGGCTAAAATGTTCCAAGTTGTGATAGAACCTGCTGGTAGTGAATGTAGCCAAGCTTTAGCTCTGTCTTTCAGAGAATATGGAAAAACTCACAGTCTCATTGCTTCTTCTGATGCTCTATTATAGTTGAAAGTACCGCAAACTTCCAGGAAGTTACTGATGTGGGCATTAGGATCTTCAGTTGCATTCCCCCCGAACTAAACTGACTGGTGAATCATCTGAATGCATGTTTTGATGTCACACGCATTTGCTGGTAGGGGAAGAAGTACAATACAGGAAATGAGTCTGTCAACCACCGGAATAGTTCTGTCTCGAATGAGAATTGGTGGTGCAACCTCTAACGGTTCAGATTCCATGTTAATGATTACTTCTTGGCCTTCTCGCCTTTCCCTTCTCAACTGTCTGATGGTTCTTTCAATTTCTGGTCAAGCGGTCGGAGTTCAAAGCTTATGGTTCGTCTCATGTACTTTCTGAGAACCTGAAACACAAGAAAACAAAAATAATAAGTAAAAATAAATTAGATACAAGTAACGTATCTAACCCCTAAACTAATATAAAAGATAAATAAGTCCCCGGCAACGGTGCCAAAAACTTGACCGGCGTAAACACACACGTATAACGCAAGCGCACATATCGTTCAAGTAGTATAAAAATATCGATCCACGAGGACTTAATATCTAATCTATTAATTTTATGAGGTCAAATGATTACTAGTATCTAACAGGTTGTTTGATTGATTTGAAATGGTGATTATTCTAAAATTAAAAACAAGTAAATAAAATTGTTAGAAAGTAGGTTTTAAGAAAATTCAATATTAAAAACTATCTAGGGTTGTGATTTCTTCCAATATCATTTTAAAGATGAAGTGATTATCTTAAAGTTGGGTAATATATTGATTTATTAACCTGGAACACTAAATTATGTGTAAGCCTCTGTCGATGGTCAGACACAAATACCCAGTTTAACCCAATTGAACCATATGTCTATGTCAACTAAATTATCTGGATTCATTAAGTTTAAGTTCTAATTATGGCTACCCCCGCCTGACAGGTATATGTCTATCCTGTAATGAAATCTATTAAAGGGTTATCTATCCTCAATGAAGATCGTGGACTATTGAGTCTAAGGTCTTAAACTTAAAATCTCTATGTCTAGTTCATTTTAAGTTTCCCAATTCAATTTTATTAATGGCCAGTTAATGAAAAAGCATTAAGATTAAGACTCAATAAATAAATCTTTATATTACCCAAGCTATAATCTAACCACTTATAAACCGGTGATATTGGATTTCATCACAACCCTAGATAACTGGCTTAGTTATGACACATATTTACGGGTAGTAAAAATTTAAATAAAATAAAAGACATAAAGTAAAATATTGAAAATTAAATAATGAAAAGTAAATTGCTGAAAAGTAAAAAAAGTAAAAAGTAAAAGTAAAAAGTAAAGAGTAAAAAGTAAAAAAAATAAAAGTAAATTACTGAAAGTAAATTGCTGAAGAATAAATTGCTGAAAAGTAAATTACTGAAATTAAATAAAGTAAAAGTACAATAAAAGAAAATGCTGGGGTTAGAGGATCAACTTTTATTACTACTTTTTGATATATCTCCTTAATATAATATATTAACTTTACGTGATAATTACCGACTAGCCATAAAGGCGGTATCCTGATTAAGTCAAATTAATAATTAATTACCAACCGACCAACCAGGCGGTATCCATACTTAGTCAGGTTAAAACCAATTTATAATTAATTACCAACCGGTCAATATAGCGGTATCCTCATTAAGTCAAGTTTTAAATAGTTTATATATTATAATTAATGGAGATTAATCTAAATAGTAATAATAAAAGTTTTACCTTTCACCCCAGCAAAGGGGAATTACCTCCTCATTGCTTGAAAAATAAAAACTGCAAAAGTAAAGAAAGGAAATGATTGTGCGTAAAAGTAAATTGCGGAAAGTAAAAAACTGAAAAATAAAGAAAAGAAAGTGCGAAAGCGGAAATTAATTACTGAAAGCTGTAAATAAACAAACAAGATACAATCTTCTTAGTACTCTTAAGGAATTCCTTAGAAGAAAGTATGAATTTTACAAATGAAATGGCTTGGTATTTATAGGCAAAATTTTGCCTCCATCAAATCATCCACCAAATCAATTATTAATTGCTCCACTAATTGCTCTACTAATTGCTCCACCAAATCCATTATTAATTGCTCCACTAATCTCTTATCATGTTTGGTGATGATTTGATCATTTTTATTATTTATTTATTAATTTAGTTTTTTGCTTTGAAAATGATTGAAAGTGACTTTAATAATTACACACAACACACTTCTGGATGGTTCATCAATTTCAGGCATGAAATCTTCAGAATTCGAAATTATTTTGTCTTTCCAAGCTGTAGATATTTGAGTCTTCTTTAATTTGGAACTTGAATAAGCTCAATCCGATATCGGAGTAAAAAGTTATGCCCAACTTACGACAGATGCACAAAACTGGAATTTCCAAAACTGCACTTTGTTAAAACGCCCTTTCAAGTTTCCAATCTCCAAAATTAATATGTCAAGTCCAATTTTTGCCCTTATTTGACCCACATTTCGTCCTAAATGATTTCATTAAGTCCCCATATTATTTTATCTGCAAAATAAACTAAAACATATCAAAACGTTCATCAAACCCGAGAAACTAAACAAAATATTAAGTAAAAGGGGCGGTAAATATTGATATATTTTCTGCTCATCATTAGTGGGAGTGCACTGACATTTATTGTCCTTTATGTTGATGATATATTGCTAATAGGCAATGAAATTCCCATGCTAACGTCGGTGAAAGTTTGGCTTTCATTAAAATTCTCCATGAAAGGTCTGTGAGAAGCAGTCTTTATTCTAGGAATAAAGATCTACCGAGATAGATCTAGAAAGCTACTTGGACTCTCCCAGAGTACGTACATTGACAAATTGTTGAAAAGATTCAACATGGATCAGTCCAAGAGGGGACTGTTGCCAGTGTCACATGGCGTCACTCTATCTAAGGACGTGTGTCCTAAAACTCAAGATGAGAGAGACAACATGAGTCGGATACCGTTCGCCTCGACAGTCGGATCGATCATGTATGCCATGATATGTACACGACCTGATGTCTCCTATGCTTTGAGCATGTGTAGTCGTTATCAGGCCGATCCAGGTGAAGGTCACTGGATGGCGGTTAAGAATATCCTTAAGTATCTTAGACGAACTAAGGATGCATTCTTAATCTATGGAGATAGAGAATTTGAGGTAACTGGGTATACCGATGCAATTTTCCAAACCAATAAAGACGATTGCAAGTTGCGATCTGAGTACGTATTTTGTTTGAATAACGGAGCAGTGAGTTTGAAATCTTCCAAGCAATAGACTGTTGCCGATTCAACAACTGAAGCGGAGTATATTGCTGCATCTGAAGCAGCAAAAGAGGTAGTTTGAATCCGAAAATTCCTAATTGGATTAAGAGTAGTTCCGTTACCAGCTGAGCCCGTTGTATTGTGACAATAACGGGGCTATAGCACAGGCTAAGGAACCACGGTCTCATCAATGATCCAAGCATGTTCTTCGATGTTTCCATCTGATTCGTGAGATCATACATCGTGCCGATGTGAAGATCGAGAAGGTCGCATCAGATGACAACATGGCAGATCCGCTGACGAAAGCGAATCCTCAACAAAAGTTTGAGCGACATGTACATAGTTCAGGTATTAGATGCTTGAGTGACTGGCTATAGGCCAAGTGGGAGATTGTTAGACAGTTATGACCCATAGCGTCACTATTTGTAAAGGACATTGTGGTTTTTGAACAAATTAATTATGTGACAATGAAATTGCCTTTTATCATTTTTTAATTTATTTACTTTGATATATAAAAATGATAAAAGTCCTTATGATTAGTTACAGATTGAGATGATATGAGACAGTATCAATCCATAACGGTCTAATCATTAAAACATCTCTAGTCGTAGTATTATCGAGATTGGACATCGATAATGCGGAATAGATTAGTATCGTACTTGTGCGTGTTATGGAAGCGTAACAACATAGTTCTCATATATTTAAGTATTGGATACTTATGCAAGTGTGATAGGAGGTTGTGTTTACCGATGGTACGGAAACAGCTTCGCTCTGGATAGACCCTGCGGAATCCCATTGGTAGTATGACTATGTGTCTATGGGAATCCGCATCAGGGTAGGTGTATTTGGTCTTAACCTGAGACTTACATCGCTAGTACTTACGAAAATCAATACGCTTTGGTTTTGGTCGTCCAGGACTTTAACAGGTTCTGTGTACGCCTCTTCTGGGTTTATTGAGAATCGTAGTGTATTGGATGTGATGTCAAGACAGAAGTATCACTTTAGTCATATGGAGATGATGATCATGCTGGGATACAAAACTGATACTCTAAGGGTTACAACCATCGGATAATATGACAAAGTCATGATTATTCGATTAAAAAGACTAGTTGCTTGTAATCCGATATATGCTTCGTACGGGGCAGACACTTGACCAGCCCCAGGCCTTGCATGTGACATCCGATACTAGATCGAAATACACAATACTATGTATACTACGCCTGACAAAGATCGTATATTCCATTAAGAATATTTCTAGAGAATTGGGTAGGCATGGCGTTTTGCAAGAAGCCAACATTGTCTTGTAAATTGGTAAGAGCGTAGTACGAGGTACGTACGTGTTCGGATAGTCCGACGACCGGATTTACTGCCAACATATCCAGGGATCTCTTGGGTCGCTTCCCGAAGATTCACCAATGACGTATGATTCGAACTTAATTAATCTTGGATTAATAACAGAGAAATTTTATCTGGGATAAAATACCATTTGAAGAGAGAGAAACGATTAATTCGGAATGAATCGATAAATAATATATTCGATATATTAAGCGAAATTAGATTTCGACGCGGAATTAAAATTAGATTTTAATTCGGGCAAATGAATTGATTTAGAATTAATTCGTGAGCGACGTGAATAATAAATTTGATTTAATTATGTTACAATAGAAAATTCGTTAATCCGAATTAACGAAACCGAACCTGGAATGTGTTTGCGAGGCCACTTCAATTTCGAATCAAGTGCGGCCCACAAGTCACATCGCGAGTCACATCACTTGTCGCTTTAGTGATAGATGTCATGTCACTTTTTTGGTGAGTGACATGCTGTCACTATTCATGAAAGGATTTGGTGTGGACATTTAATGTCATTTTGGAGCCAGAATTGGCTTTGACTTTTGGAAAGGTTATACCAAATTTTTGGTAATTGTTTTCATTAGGTTTTTAGAAAACAAATTGAGAAACAAAACAACTCTCTCTCTCTCTCTTTTGTGTTGTATTGCCATGAACCTCTTGGAGAAGGAAGAAGAATTATTTTTCTTCCTAACTTGCTAGCACATTCAAGGAATCTATACAAGGTGATAGGGAAACCGAACTACGAGCTTGGGATCCTTTTAAAGCTTGCAGCTTGTTCATCTTCACAAAAAAATCTTGCTTGGCCGTGAGCTTCAACAAGGAGGAATTTTTTTTTGTGTTCTTCACATCCAAAAGCCGATCTTTGTAAGTATGATTCCGCCATACTTCTTATGAGTATTCATTCCATTTCTATGCTTGAATGATCTTGGGATTAACCTAGAAACCCAACATGTAACTCCTCTGAAAAGCTGAGCAGTAATTTCAAAATCATTTCTTCATTCTTTTAACAAATGTAATGTTGGTGGATTCTTGGCATTTGGGCTTTTACTGACAGATAGATGGGGATATTAGGATTTATTTATACATGATATTTATCACAAGAGTCTAAAATATAAAAATAAGAATTATTCGGATGATTTGGAGAGCGTATTTGATTTAGAATCAATAGATGCAACGAAAAATTGACAGATCTATTGATAATTTACTCCTCTCTTATTGATGGTGAGAAATTTACTCTCTCTTATTAAACTTCTATATACCTTAAGCATTTCTAAAGTTTCTCTCTCCCTCTCCATTTCATTCTTTATGTGTGTAATAATCATTGATGGCAAGTTTTCATACATGTTTCTTTATATATTATCACACCACTATTCACATTATAATAATTAAGACAAAGCATAATATGTGTTATATATAACAACTTCACCAACTATTAATAATTGAGAATTATTAATGAGAGGGGGAACTTATTTCTGATAAAGGTACCTTATTGAGAAAACTATTATAGGAGAGTGAGAGTGGGACCTTAACTCATTAATGTATAAAGTGTAATAAGCTCACTCATCAAAAGCTCCTATTAATTCTAAAGTCTGTTTTAATTTGTACATATCAAGTAATTTAGAGTCCAACCCACTTTATTAAATCTGAGAATTGAGCTTTATAGTTTGTATTACAAACCTGAATATCTTAACGTTTATTAAAATCTATCTCACAATCAATAAAAATCCACAATAATATTATAATAAAATATTCTAACAGAGGATTATGTCATAATCTCTCTCAAGGTTTTTAATGTCACTGACCGGTGCGTAATCACACGCGTATAACGCAAGCGCACGTATCGTTCAAGTAGTATAAAAAGTATCGATCCCACGAGGACTTAATACCTAATCTATTAATTTTATGAGGTCAAGTGATTACTAGTATCTAACAGGTTGTTTGATTGATTTGAAATGATGATGATTTTAATTTAAAAACAAGTAAATAAAATTGCGCAAAAGTAGGTTGAGAAAAATTCAAATTTATAAAACTATTCAGGGTTGTGATTTATTCCAATATTATTTTAAAGATGAAGTATTATTTCATGTTTGTGTAATTTATTGGTTTACTAACCTGTAACACTAAATTATGCGAAAGCCTCTGTCGATGGTCAGACACTAATACCCAGTATAACCTAATTGAATCATATGTCTATGTCAACCAAATTACATGGATTCATTAAGTTTAAGTTCCAATTATGGCTACCATCGCCCGACAGGTATATGTCTATCCTGTAAGGAAATCTATTAAAGGGTTATCTATCCTCAAGGAAGAGCGTGGGCTATTAAGTCTAAGGCTGAAACCTAAAACTCCTTTGTCAAGTTTATTTTAAATTTACCAGATCAATCTTATTAATGGCCAAAAGACCTAATAAGTAAACATTTAAATTACCCAAACCATAATTTAACCCCTTATAAACCGATGATATTGGAATTCATCACAACCCTAGATAATTAACTTAGTTACGACACATAACTAGGGCTGGTAAAAACTTAAAAGTAAAAGACATAAAGTAAAATACAATAAAGTAAATGCTGAAAAGTAAAATTACAATAAAATAAAAATATTAAGGTAAAATGATCTACTTTTACTACTACTAAATTAGATATCTCTCATAATATAATATATAAACTTGTGATAACATTACCAACCAGCCATATAGGCGGTAACCTGATTAAGTCAAATTAAGTCCAACCAGCCATTAAGGAGGTAAAATTTGTCCATGAACCTGCCATATAGGCGGTAAGAATATTTAATTACCAACCGACAAATCTGGCGGTATCCTTGCTTAGTCAGGTTTAAACCAGTTTAAAATGAATTACCAACCGGCCAATATAGCGATATCCTCATTAAGTCAAATTTTAAATAGTGAATATATTATAATTACAGGAGATTAATCTAAATAGCAATAGTAAAATAATTACCTTTCACTCTAGCAGGGGGAAGTTACCTCATCTTGGTTGAATAGTAAAAACTGTAAAAGTTAAAAAAGGTAAATTACTATTACTATTAAAAAAGTAAATTACTATTACAGAACGTAATTAAAATTAATTACAAAACTGAAATTAAAAGAAACTAGGTAGAAAACTCCTTATTTACATCAGAGAATTCAGAGAGGAAGATACATCTGAAACTGAAATCTCGAGCTCAATTTATAGGCGTCGATAGGCCTCCGGCGTCGCGAAGCTATAGCCTTTGGCGTCGCGACGCCCGTGATTTATGACGTGGCTTGCGGAGAGGTCAACATGTGGCGATTCTGGATAAGGTGATAAGGTGACACGTGGTGAGGCGGCTGGAAACTCAATGATTATGCTGACGTGGCATGATGTGGCACTAACGTGGCGAAAGTGACTATCGGCACCGTAGGATTGCGACACATGGCACGCTGTGATTGGTTGGTGATGACATGGCACATTGACTTGGTCAACTGCTGATGTGGATGATGACGTGGTGGTGACGTGGAGTGACACGTGGTGACGTGGAGTGACACGTGGTGACGTGGAGTGACACGTGGTGACACGTGGTGATGCAATTGTCGGTACCGTAGGATGATGACATGTGGCACGGTGCACGTTAGCAGATCGGCTATGATGGTGACATGTGGCACGGCGCAAGTTAGCAAAGTCAAACTTCTCAGATTTTGACACGTGGACCCGGCGCACGTTAGCATTGAGCGGCGTACGTTAGGCGTCGCGATGCCAAAAGTTTTCGCGTCGCGACGCTGAAAATTACCAAAATACCATTTTGTCATTTTTTACCGTTTTGGCTCCAAATCACCTCCAAAATGTCCTGAAACTTTATTTATCTACAAAATAACACAAAATACATCAAAATATTCACAAAACTCAAGAAACTATACAAAATATTAGGTCAAATGAGTGGGAAATAGTGATAGATTTACCACTCATTAGTCACATGTGTGTGTATATATGATTCGTAAATGTATGATTAATATTTGTTTCTTTATTAATTAAGTTACAATTCAAAACTAATTGAACTATGCACAAGAGACCCATTCTCGAATGTCTTTAACTAGAGCGGACTCAACCCTAGAAAAGGGTTCGTGGACCTCTTTAGTTCAAGCATTTTACATATCAGACAATTCGAACATATATACAAAGCAAATAATACTTTTTAAAATACAATTTAGCAAATCTTCGAAGAAAGTCTCCAATATTATGATTTATAGCACAAGTATTAAAAATATGAAAGTAATGTCATGTCTAGACCAACCAAAAAAGCGACTAAGGCATGTGGATCAATTTATGGTACTGTTACCGCTGTACTGGCGAATTACCTGGGATGTTTGGGAAAATGAGGGTAAGCTTAAAGAGCACAGTAAGTAAAACATTCATACTTTCAACATGATCTCACCAATAGAATATAGATATGTATGTGTATATATATATATATATAAAATATTTGAAAATAACATATACTATAATAAGCATCATCTCAAATAATCATTCTCACAACAATATAAACATTCATAAAATATGATTGCTAATCTGGATCCGGTGTAATAGTGGATTGAACCAATAGAAGAGTATCTCATCACAACTCCCAAGGTTTTTCACTATATCATCCCACATAAATGTAGAAGTGGGAACTGAAACACTCTGCACCACTAATTATGCATGACATCATATAGCCTCTTATGAGCTCTCTCATCACATCTAATCTAATCTCCGACCACTATTATATAAAACCCGAAAACATAACATAACATAACAACACACATCATCCAATACAATCAAACCTCACATCCAATCAATCAATCTTATCTCAACATTCAAGAATTTATATTTCTCATGCTTTCAATAACTCAATAAATATCTCAATTTATACATATAAATATATGTACTCATATATATAACAATATTTATACAAAATATATATAAATATATATATATAGACTTTCACAATAAACATCAATCAACAAACAATTATATTAAGTGAATCATCGTGTGTCGTACTTACCTCAATCAACACAAAAGTCCTCTATATGTCTATATCCTCGCTAAGATTTGAGAAATATAAAATTATGATCAGATCCCTCATTTTTCACCAAAATTATGATTTTACCCACAAACTTTATAAATTTCCAATTGAACCCCAAAATTTGTTTGTTATGTCCATACAGTCCTAAAATTCTTAAATATTACTTATCAACATATAAAAGTAAGAATTTATATAATTACACTCCTAATTCAAAATATTCAAAATCTTACGTTTACACCCCCAAAATGGTAACTATCACGTACTAAGCTCCAACGACTTCCAAATTATACAACGGAGAAACCAATGGTCAGTATACGTCTCAATGAAGGTGGTGGTGACCACTAGTACATGATTGTTACCGACGAATGGACAAGTGACAATAACTTCTATTTTGGCTCATTTCTCAACAACCGAAGTCAGATTTAGGCAAACAAAGTGTCCGCACTGCATATCTCGTTAAGGAGAAAATTCTGGTCTGGGAGGTGAGGCACACGTGTGGCGGTGCATGGGCATGTGGAGGTGGAGGTAATAAGAAGTATCAAGCTTAAGATTCAATAAACAAGCCAAAGTATCACACATAATATAAAGACAATCAATTATTAAACTCGTGAATATTGTGCTTAATCAATTTCCTAGAATAAAAATAAAATGATGGGGTTATATGATCGACCTTTACTATTTCAAATCTAGATATCTCTCTTATTATAATATATAAATTTTCATGAATTACCAATCGACCATATAGGCGGTATCCAATTAAGTCAAATTTAACTTAATCCAGCCGATCATAAAGGCGGTACCCAATTAAGTCAGGATTAAGAATATTTTAATTAAGTCCAACCGACCATAAAGGCTGTATTAAATTAAATCAAGGTTTAAGATAATTTATATATTATAAAATAAGGGAGATAAATCTAAATTATCATAATAAAAGTTTCACCCTTTCCCCAACAGAAATTAACTACAAAACATAAAAGGAAGATAAAATAAACAAACTATTATTACTACTACTAAGAATAAAAATATATTACTATAAATATATACAAACAATATACAATCCTTAGTTCTTTATTGAGAAAGTTAAAGAAAGTATGAATTTGGAAAATGAAATCAGCCTCAATTTATAGGCAAAAAATCCAGTCTGTGTCGCGACGCGTGCACAGTAAATGGCAGCTGTTAGCAGCTGAATTACTGATGCGCGTTGCCACTCATAGAAGGTTGCTTGTCGCGACGCGTGCTACAGTGAATGGCGGTTATCGACAGCTGAATTATTGATGCGGGTCAGGACGCAGAGAAGTTACGCATCGCGACGCGTGCTACAGTGATGACGCAAGCAATGATGCGTGTCGGCAGGCTACATAATTGAGGCACGCTACGATGGAGAGAAGTGTGAACGTCGCGATAAGTGAATAGTAAATTTCTTATTTTGCCATTTTTGTCCATTTTTCATCGTTTGAGCCCCAAGTTGATTCCATCGAGTCCCAAAATTTTATTTATCTACAAAATAAACAAAAACACATCAAAACGTTCATAAACCCTGAGAAACCATGTAAAATATTAGGTCAAAAGGGCATTAAATATTGATATATTTTTCGCTCATCAGTATGCCCGTGGCACTAGTATGCGAGGCACTACCTCTCCAGTATCCGATCCTTGAGTACGTCCTCAAAGTTCTATAGATAGGTTAGTAAAAATTCCTGAAATATTCGAATATCATTCCTTATGAAGTAACTATATTCTTTCCAAATCTTTCCGTAGTTACCCTGGTTCCTTTTCGAAATGTCCAAGGTCAGTTATGAAATAGAGAATAAGTTATGAAATAGAGAATAAAATTTTTAAGGATATTCACCCAAGGAAGTAGAAAGAGAAGGAGAAAACTAGAAAGAAAAGTAAGGAATGATACAAAGATGTTCAAGTAACTAGAGACAGTGAGCGGGAAAAATACAGAAATAGACGATAAAGAGGACACAAGAATTCATAGCAGTAAAAGGAATGTAGCATGCCTAAGTAAGAGCAAGAATGCCAAATAGACCTATGTAATGTTTCCTCCTTTTCACAAGATTCCTTTCTTCCTTAAGATGATACCTTCAAACCAAATCAATAGTCATCGGATACCCTATATAAATGGCAAGCTCTTCGAATAGCAAAAGATAGTCAGAAGTATAAGAGTGGTAAGAGATTGAAATTTGATATGGGAGTCTCGATAGACTAGAGACGTCAATAAGGGATATAGAGATTCTAGATCCACAAACCTATGCCTGTAAGAAAACAAAAGAAGATTATAAGGAAAAATGATTAGTAGCTTCAACTAAGAAACCCGACAGAGATACGACTCTAAGTTGCCCAAATTCTTCGTGATACTGGTTAAGGAAGTTGTCTTGACGGAGCCTATCTTATACCTACCTTACATGAGTAATAGGCTCTACTAGGACACAAAGTACCAGAACAAGGACATCAACATACATTGAGACGTGAAACTCCTACCCCATCTTTTACTAGTATATATAAAAATAACCATAAATTAGTCTGACGATGGTATATACTAAGCAAGAAACAGAGAGCGTTGAAAAATAAGATCACTCAGAAAAGGTCCTATGAAATTTCTGAAGTTAGAAAGAAGAGAACCTAGTATAGTTCAAGAATCTAGGAAAGCCAACATGATAAATTACCAAAATTCGATTACTGCTACGTATGGGGGCATGCTACATGATAAAAATCATGTTTAAGAATATATGAGCTCATTGGGGGACTTTTTGAACATTTGGAAAAATCTCGCAGTTCCTACATGAAATTTATTCCAAGATAAAATCTGGACAAGCCATGGTATTTGGGCTGTAAAGTTTCCATATGAACTCTGATTTTTATGAATTTTATATCATCAGAATGATAAGACCAAGACCTACAACCTTTATGTTAAATATTTTTCCAAATTCTAAGGAGAACTGGGTCAAATTGGGTCATTGTCGCATGACCTCTGCATAGTGATGAAAATAAGGCATAAAAAAGGAAATTATTTTTCAAACTCAAGCTCAACATTTTTCTTTATGGCCCAATAACCCTAAATATCTTCCAAAGCCCCTAAACATCTCTTGAAAGTGCCAAATAAATCAAGAAAATCAATTGAAGTCAATAGCCCCTAATATATAAAGGCTACTATTTTTGTATCTTCAAATGAGAAAGTGAAGAAGAAGAAGAAACGTAAGAGAGGAGAAGAAGAAGAAGAAGGAAAGAAAAAGAAAGAAGGAAAAAGAAGAAGAAAAGAAGAGGAAATACATGTCATTCTTCATATATGAAGCTAGAAAGAAGAATGGCATCCAAGGAAGACTTAAAGTATGAGGGAAGAATCAAATGAAATGAGGTAAGAGCAACTTGATCCAAATTTTGGATTGAGGAATTTTGATGATGTAATACTATGATGATGTTAGTAAACTACTAAGGATTGCATTTAGTGGTATAATAAGCATGGAATTGGATTATATTAAAAAAAATGTCTTGAACTTTTTTTTTGAAATCATAAAGCTAAGCTAAGTTGGAGTTATGAGATTAAAGAGTCAAATTGATGATGGATTGTTGTTCTAGCATGCTTGAATATTGAAGGTGAAGAATTATTTATGTACAATTGTAGTGTGAAAGTGTTGAGATGCATTTTGGTAAGATGAACTTTGGTTTAAGTTGAAAATCTAAAATTGTATATTAAATTAGGAAATTAAGCATGTTTTATAGGATATGAAGAGTGCTTATAATATTGCAAATTCTATTGGGGGTTTTTGGATTGGAAGAATTAAATGAGAAGGTGAAATAAAAAAGTTAAGTAACGGTGTTGGGTTAGGATGCTTTCCGAACAGACTGTAAATATTTACTTGTAAGTCAAGTTTGTGTTATCCGATTGATAAAGCATAAATTTATGGATAAACTAGACATATAAGATAGTAACTTATCCAAAATTTAGAATTTTTGGACTTAAGATGAGACCGGACCGAATTTTTGATGTCGGGCTATCTGCTGCCCATGTGCCCAGTTTTTCCAGTTACATAGCCCCTGAACTTCAGTCCATAACTTGAGTTCTAGGATTCGAAATCACGATTTGTAAAATCCAACATAAAATAGACACATAAGCAATTGTTCTATTAAAATTTTAGCCCCAAATTCATCCCCAATTAAGCGCACTGAATTTTCAAATTCAGTGTTGGTGCACTGAAAGTTTCTGGAAAAAGGGTAGTATATGTAGTTTTGTGAAGTAGCTCGTGAGATCCTCGAACGAGCATAGTAAAAATTAGTAGACCACCCTAAGATTTTAGTAACATAGCAAGGATGAGTTATCATGAATAAAAAATAAATTTTGTTAAGTAAGGATATAATTCGCAACCTTCATACTAACGAATTTTGCTAATTCTAGATTATCACCATGAGATGCGGTTCCGCCACCATCGCAAGGCGTCACCAGAAAGTTTCGAATCTATGAGCGGATGCTTTGTTTTATGTTTTATTGACTTATTCTTTATAAATATTTTTATATTTTGAGGTTTTAAATTGATGAAGAATATGGATGATGATTCTATGTTTCCATCTCAGCACTTGTTTACTGTTTTCATGATTTTTGAACTATCTATATGTTTCCGCTGAAATGATCGATTAATGATATGTTTCCGCCCCGACATTTGTTTCATGTTTTATACTTTTATAACTCATCATATGTTTCCGCCGAGGTGCTTGTTAGGATCCCGTCCATCTGAAATGGTATGACCCGCTACCTTGTCGATATGGGATTGTTTGTTCCTCGCTCAGTCTATCACGCGACTTGGGTATTGAGCGCTTGATATGTTTTTGACGATGCATTCATGAAAAATGGTTTACAAATATGTTTTTGATATTCATATGGTTTTGTTATTTTTTTTAGGGTTGGTGCTCGGAGTGCCAATCCGGATCATATTTATTATCGATTCATAAATACGAGCAATTCCATTTTCCATAATATTACTTATTTATCGGTAGCACCTCTTGTCTTTATACGCATATTCGATCTAATTATGATTGGATATTCAATTACGATTAGATCGAAACTAAATTTGGTTTAGTGATACGTGTATATTAGACAAAGACCCTAGGATTTACTAGTGCGCAATTACAACATAGTTTGTAATTGACATTGGGAATCGCACTATAAGATGTATATCCTTAAATAAAGTTCCTGGTCAAGATTTACTAACACGGATCGGTTAGTAAAATCCGCTGAGACCAGTACCTGTTATATATTGTGACTTGGTCCAATGGTTTATCCCAATTGACCATGAGTCTCGAGAGACTCGTATAGACATGTAGATATTTATTTGAAAAACATTGAACAACTCACTGAAGATTTTATAATAGATGGTACACCAACGTCAATAAAAATATTCTCGAATTGAGCGAGCATAGTGGTCCTTTGACTTGAGATACCACATTGGGATATATGAGTTATCCTCCACACTTTGATGGCAGTCACGTCACTGATCTATTCATGATCTGACCTCTACCTGTTCGTTAGGTGTGGACTGATGCTTATGATATCCAGTGCGTAGACCCGGCCACGGTTTCGGTTCGAAACCGAAACCGGAAGGTTCCGGTTCCAACCGGTTCCAGTTCCGATTCCAAAACCGGAACTGTGGCCAACTGGTTCGGTTGGGGTTCCAGAACCGAAACTGTGGCTGACCGGTTCGGTTGGGGTTCGACCCCAATCCGAACCGATCGGAACCGGTGGAACCGTAAGGTCCACCGGTTCTTTCGGTTCCAACCGGAATCGAAACGGTTTCGATTGGAACCGTAGGGTTCCTGTTGGAACCGTACGTTGGGGCCCCAACGGCTAGTTGCCGTTGAACGGCTCCCTGCCCTTAATAAAAAAAATATTTTTTTAAAATAATAAAATAAAATATAAATTACTAATATATCCCTAATAACGGTAATAAAACGATTATATGCAGGGGCAGTTTTGGTATCAAAAAAATTCTAAAACTCTATAAATAGGATTCATTTTTCATTATTTCAACACACCAATTATAAAATTAATCTAATTTATTTTAATGTATTTTTGAAATTTAAAAAAAAAAAGAGGTTTCGAAACTGAACCGGAGCTGGAACCGAACCGGAATTAACCGGTTCGGTTCCGGTTCCACACTTGTGGAACCGAAAACCGGCCAGTTCGGTTCGGTTCTGAACCGGAACCGAACCGCCGGCCGGGTCTACCAGTGCATATCAAGAGATGATCCGTCAGTCCTGTGTACAAGGCATAAGCATCCTACACGTGTTTGCGATCTAGTAAATCCATGGTCGTTGTATAACTTCGGAAATCAGTTCCGAGTGTTATTTAAAGATCGTAAATTGAAAGTCGATTATATTATACTGAACGGATTTGAAGTTCTTATCTATATCCCTGGTATAATATGGATAGCTTGTGACGGAGGGATTATACGTATGCAATGACCTCGACTTGCATAGTTTAGTAAGATTATATGTGGTCGTCATAATTCATGAGTGGGTGAATTATGGACACGAAATTGGATTTCGTGACAGATAAACCTAAACTTAGAGAGTCCCATAAAATGAATAATACAGATTATTCATAATACTTCTTATGATTAAATGAGTTAATTCGAATCGTTTAATCGGTTAAATGATAACACATGCATTAGGGGTTTTTGATCATTTAATAAATATTGTGTACTTGTATTTGATACATAATTTAATTAAATACACATTAATTAATTGTCAAATGAGACTTTGACACATGCTATAAATATATGTATTTTTTTATTTAATGTAAATAAAAATACATATATAATAATAATTATATTAATTAATTAATTAGATATTTAAATGTTAAATATTTGAATGATTAAATAATGTTTATATTTCATAAATGTTATCAAATATGGCTAATTATTATTTGTACACATGGCATGATTTAATTAAGCTAAATGTGTACAAATTTGATTTGCTACCAAAAAGCTTAATATGAATTAATTGATTTAATTTTTTAAAATGACAAAAATAACCCCCAAAGTCGATCATGTTAATTTTTAAAGTTAAAAATTTTTCATTTCTCTTCCCACCTTCTCCATGGCCGAAACTTAGCCCTAAAATACCTCTCAAATTGTCTTTGATGATTCATGAAGAAAGTGAAAAAAAAATTTCAAGAAAAGCTCAGGAAAAGGGAGAATTAAAGGTAATTCTTTATGTTATTGAGCTTAAAATTTTTTTTATTGTTCTTGTGTTCCTAGAATAGTTCTAGGGTTTCTTGTTGAAAATCAGGGCTTTTGGTTTTGGTGGATGGAATCGGAAGTGTTGTTGCATGTGTGAAGTGATTTTGATGATATTAGTGTAATTATTGTTCAAATTGATCATTTGATGATGAGTTTCTATTCTAGAGTGTTATGACCACTCTTGTAATTCCTAGAATTGTTCTTGCGTGGTTCATGTGTGGTGACTTTGATTGGTGTTTTGATTAATTGGATTAATCTTTAAAAAGTTGGTTTATAGCATGAAAATTGACAAATTTGTGTTCTAGATCAGATCTGGAAAAATCAGTGAATCTGTTGATGAAATTGATGTCATATAAATGTATTGGATGTGTTTTGGGTGTTGGAACAATTGTCGGAAATTGTTTCGGAGTTGAAATAAGCGAAAAACGGTGTTACCGGGTGACTTTTGAGCCAACCGGGTGACGACTGTCCAAACTGTGAATTTGTCACTATTTGGGCAGCCCATGAACTGCCCTAACACTATTGCGGCTGACCTGGGCAGTCCCCATAAGTGTTGGGTGGTCGGTTCGGTCAAAAACGCATTTTGCATCATTTTATGGAAAAATATTTTTCGCAAAAGTTTCCGGAAGTTTATACCTATTTATGTCGTTATTTGATATCGAATAAATATGTTCAGGTGAAATATAAATAAATTATTCATATTAGATATTGAATAATTTATTCGATAATTTAAAAAGGTTTTAAAATTATGATTTCGCCCGAACCGCGCTTCCACCGCACCCTTCGCCCAAAATCCCAACAAAAATGGTATCAGAATAGGTATGATGTTTCATCAATTATATTAGTCATGCTTGATATATGATATGTAATCCAATTTTAATATTTTCACATGCACGTAATCTATTTTTCTTGACTTTTCGGCTCTACGCTAACAGAAACGTAACAAAATTTAATGGTTAAACTGAGTTATGTTTCTTGAGGTAGAATTGAATTGTTTAGAAAATGATTTAGATTAAAATTTTTGTATTTCATGTGGAGCAATGCTTCCTTGAGGAAAATCCCTGCTTAAAATAAACTTGTAAAGTAACGTATATTGTATGAATGTTCTTGGTCCGTCTTGTCAATACGATTTATGGGTAATTTTCTATGACTACATCCGAGATCGTACCAAAGCAGTAAGGGTGTAGTTGATAGAATTTTATCAATACCGGTTGTATATTGATACTAGACAAATTCAAGTGAAAGTGGAAATCCTGAACGTGCCAAAGCTGGCAGGACTACATCGGTAGCTTGAGTTTATCATTGGCAAGTGAAGCCTTGATACGACTTCTTGTGAATATGCCAAAGCTTTCATATTAAAAAACAGTTAGGACCAAAATCAGGAGTCACTGGTGAGTGATTGACAATGAGTTGTCTACCTAATGAATATACGTAGGCGAGACCGTGTCAAAGCTGTAAGTCGAAATATATTCATGGGATCCTGCTCTCACTATGGAATTCGATTTAATTATTGAATTATCATTATTCATTGGGGATTATGGTATTACGTAAAGTAGTGGGAGACACGGCTGAGTTAAAAATCCATAACTAAAGCAGTGTGTAACTTTATGGAATTCGCTGCTTTTGTTTTCCTTTATTCTATATTGTTTATAGAATTATGCTTCTAATCCACTGCATAGCATATTACTTGAATATGTTTTCTGACTTACTTATGGTTGCGTATTTCCAGAATAGGTTCTAGAATGACAGTAGACTTAGATATTGTTAGATTAGTTCAAACCATCAGGAATTGTAGTTTCGATTTTCTTGAAAATCAAGATGGTTAGTGACTTAGTTACTAAGTCACGATTAGGTAATCTAAAAGGATATCTATTTTTGGATATAGCTATCTAGTAAGAATAGTTTCTTATACAGTAAGAATTGACTTGAATTAGTTCAAGTCTTGAGATTCTTGTCTGGTATTAAGAAAACCACATTAGTTTTTGGTTATCTTATAATGACGTTTCTTAGCTTTAGTGACTTTTAGAAGTCATGTGTCTGACACAGTTTGCTAATCAATCATTTACAAGTATTGTGAATAATTGAATGCAAATTATAAAGCTAAAGAAAGGAGATGTGTATAGTTGTGTATAAAGAATATTGATTCTCACAATACGACAACTATAGGTATTGGATATCAGATCTCCCGTCTAATTAATTAAAATAATATTTAATAATTGTTTTGATATTTGATATCAGAACTTGTGACTATTTGATAGTTACTTGTTCTATATAAACAGTTGTTACATATTTAATAAGACTAGTAGTGTCATTAATAAAAATATAAACATTAAGAAAATATTTGGTTAACTAAATAACTTAGAACAGTGATTTATGAGATTTTATCACATAAGCATAAGATGCTTATTTGATATGGTAAAGGATGGTCTGTTACGAGTTCACACTATATATCCTTTTCTATTTACTGAATATTGTATTCAGGAATGTGATTAAATCTCATTTAACCAATGATCGTCATTGAACCACAAGATTTATTAGACTAATACATTGTATATATGTAGTTTAATGAATTAGTAATTGCCTTAGATAGTTTTCATCACTCCGTAACTTAGTTAATGAATTCTCATGACTTTGTTACGTGTTTCTAAAAGAATATTTATTGAACGTCTTGAATGGCTCCAGAACTTTCAATATATTTCTGATAAAACGCGGATAGAATATTTTGAATGGTTCAAAGATATTCTATTTGAAGTGTTGAAAACTGTATCTTTGAAATTCATTATGAGTCTTTGAATTGTTCAAAGATGTTTGATATGATCAAGCATATGAATTTATGGCAATTAGTTCTAAAGTTATTTGATGAATTTGATTCTTACTCAATATGATTCTTCTACGATTCCATCGTGATGGAATTGGTCAGCGGGAGAAATTGAATCTTATATGATTTGATTCATTTGATATTGAGTGTTACCGAATTAGTTTTCAATACTCTTGGGGTTATACTCCAGTTCACTAATTTATCTCTTTAATTAAGGTTCCATTCGTTCCTACAGTTACATATATGTATGTATAGTAGAAAATTTGAATCTTAAAAAGTTTGAGATTTGAATCTTTCTTTTGTATAATGGTTATATAACTGAAAGTACTTGCGCCTTGGAGGTATAAGTAAAAATTTATCATTTATTCTATCTAATAGAATATTGTATTCTATTTGATAGAATATCTTTTCTACGAACCCGAGTAATAAAATTGTTTTATTGCTTGGTATGCTAACATTAGATGTTGACAATTGTAGAAAAGACTTGACTTATTGAAGTCAAATGTGAGAATGATAAACTATATGTGGAACTACATAATTAATAAGATGAAAAGACCCTTAGACATCTTCCATATAAGTTCAATGGGTTGTCAGAATCATTTACGAAGTATTTGATACTTAATGATTTTGTTATTTTCTTATCGAAGAAAATTATCTTGTAACTTATA
>SKCR01008807.1:0-23127 GCA_019454045.1 Zanthoxylum bungeanum | reverse complement strand
ACTGCTCATTATCCGTACGTTAAGCGCTGTAAATGCCCATTATCCGTATGTTAAGCGCTGTAAATGCCCATTATCCGTACGTTATGCGCCATAACTGCCCATTACTCGTACGTTACGCCTGTCCACCTTCTAGTAGCTCCAGCTCTCATGTAAGGATAACGTCATCCATAGATATGCATAAATTTCAGCATCCCCGGCCTATGTAAACGGGTCGGTGTACTGAGACCATAGGTGTTTGGTCTGATTTCCTTGACCAAACACCTATTGTGGTTTGGTCAGTTATTCATAATGCCAATTTATATATAAATTTGATGATCAGTATGTCATGCTTACTAAGAAACTTTGATTATTAAAAAGCTTCATGCGAAGGAGTTGCTGGGAGAGGAGGAGAGGTTGTTTCAATTCATCAACTCTGCAATCCATGGAATGCAGCTTCTCCCAAACCACTAAATTTATATATAAATTGACAGAGAATAGGTTGTTTCAATTGGTCAGCTTGACCATGCTGGCCTATTTGCGGAGGAATCTGACCAGCCAACCGATTGTGGTCAAGTTTAAGGGTATTCAAGTAGGTACAGTTTGCAAGATTAACTGGGATACTTCCTGAGAAATTATTGGATGAGAGATCAAGAGTTGTCAAAAATCTTAGTTGACAAATATCATCTGGAATAGGTCCAAATAACTCGTTGCTTGAAAGATCTTATCAGACTTGAATTGATATTTAACTTAGTTTGCTTATTTATTTAATTTTTATTATTAATTATTCAATTTATTATCTCATTCTCTCCCGTGACAGTGTGTATATATATATATTTTGAAAATGTTGAAAACCCCACCTTCAAACCATCCAATTCGGACTTAAGCGGAGGAGGTAAAATTCATGGTTGTCTCAGGTTATTACAAAAAATGCAATCTCTAGCCTCGAATTCAAAACATGACAATCAAGTCTTAAGCCCTATGCCACCAAGTCAAACCCCTCAGGGACCAGTATATTTATTTTATATATTTGCGGAAGCCTATTAAAATATAAAAATAATAATAATAATAATTATTATTATAATATATTAAGAGACAATAAAACACAATATTTGAATGCTGAATTTATTCTATTTTTCTATAAATGACTATTAGTTTATAGCAATCTAATCTTTTAAGGGGAAATATCTTATGGGTCTCTAATTTTTTTCATATTTATCTCATAAATTCATGATTATGTTCATAATTATTCATCAAGTATAAGTTATTATAATAAAAAAAAATCAATATTACATTATATACCATCATTGTTCAAACAATAATACAGATGGCAATCAAAACATCATTTAACATCTCGGTCTCATTTTGTCCTATCTCGATTATGATTCAAGAGAAATAATTTATATTATATCCCAATTAATTTTAGAATTAGAACAAAAAATCATTCTAAATTTTTTATTTGGATCAATTTTTACCCATTCGATATGAGATCCCGAAACCCAACTAGATAAATAATTTTGTATCAATCCTAAAATATAAAGATATAATAAATAATTATGATTTTTTTAAAAAAAACATATGAAATAATTATGGACTTGAAAGTCATTCTCCTATCTATTTAATTATCTGCGGAGATGTGGCGTTAATTTAACAGCACCCAACATTTGTTTAATCCACCATACGCAGGATCCGAAAAGCCAGCTCAGCCGAACATCGCAGAATAGCAAAAACTTAACGTTTAAAAATCGGATGAGATCGGCCGGTTCAATTGGTCAAATCGAGAACCGATCGTAAGTATGATCCGATTAAAGATAAAAAACCGATCATAAAAAATTTGATCAAAATCTATAAATCAAATCGAATCAGTTCAATTTTTATAATTTTTAATTAAATAAAATTATTTATTAAGTTAACCGATTTTATGGATTTTTTAGATTCAATTTAATTGGTGACCAATTAAATCTTTTAAATAACCTATTCAAATCCATTTTTTAAAAAATTGAAAAAAAAAATACGAGCGCCCGTTGGGAATAAAAAAAGGTGGCTTGACTGCTCTGTGTGTGTGAGAATTATTACAATATATAAAAGTCCAATTGTCGCTAATCGCAAAGTTCCTATTTCTCTCTCTTAGGGATTGCGGAGTAGCAGCAGCCAGCAGCCAGCAGCCAACAGCCAGCGGCCCAGCAGCAACACCAAAGCCTCCCAAAACTTCGGAAAATGGATTGGTAAATTACCATTTCCCCGATATTCCTCACTCTCTCACACAATAAAGGTGAATTGAGAGAAAACTCTTCTTTATTTCTCACTAAACAAAGAATTACAAAGCTTACAAATCCAAGCTTTACAAAAATCTATCAAACACTTAACTCTCTATTATACACTCACTTATGAGACTTTAGGATTTCTGGGATGATTTACAATGGTCTGAAGGCTCCCTTTTATAATGCCAAAACTGTGTGAACAGTGTCACACGATTTGACAACTTGAATGAAGCTAGCAAGTCTCCATCATGCTTTCGGCGCATGATTTTGCATGCCATTGCATGCAAGCTGTGAAGACTTTGTTGTCTTCATTTGCTGTCTTCAACAAATCTCCCCATCGGTGAAGATTTCCCCAAAATCTGAGCCGACCATCAATCATCCAAACCGGATCCTCAAAAGGATCCACCCCTGGCTGCATCTGTATGAGTGCCTACGTACCCTGAGTTGGGATCAAGCCAATCGTAGTTCTTTGTATCTCCCCACTCTGACTATGTGGAGAGTTTTGTCATCCCGGCTATGGCACGACAGATTTCAAGCTTCTCCTTTGGCAAAACCATGGTGAACATATCGACACCGTTGTCGTCGGTGTGAATTTTCCTGAGTTCTAACAGCTTTGAGCTCAGAACGTCCCGTATCCAGTGATACCTCACATCGATATGTTTTGACCTCGAGTGAAATGTGGAGTTTTTACCAAGGTAGATAGTACTCTGGCTATCACAGTACAAAGTGTACTTCTCCTGCTTGAAACCCAATTCCTGGACGAATGTCTTCATCCACAGCAATTCCTTGCAAGTTTCTGTCATTGCAATGAATTATGTCTCTGTTGTAGAAAGTGCAACACATCTCTGCCTGAGAGAGTAATCAGATACCCCGAAGTAGACTTTCGGGTATCCACATCTCCTGCCATATCTGAATCGGTGTAGCCCATCAACACTGGTTCGCTGCTTCCAAAACATAGTCTCATTTTGGATGTGCCTCGTAGACACCGCATTATCCATTTGAAAGCATTCCAGTGTTCTCTTCCTGGGTTTAACATAAACCGGCTGACCAATCCAACTGTGTGTGCTAAGTCTGGCCTCGTGCACACCATGGCATACATAAGACTTCCCACTGCTGAGGTGTATGGAACCTGTTTCATTTCCTCCTTCTCTGTCTCAGTAGAGGGACTCTATTGTGTACTCAATCTAAAGTGGGTAGCAAGAGGAGTGCTAACCGCTTTAGCCTTGTCCATCTGGAATCTCTGAAATACTTTCTCGATGTACTCCTCCTGTGACAAATATAATTTACTGGCTTTTCGATCACGGTCGATCCTGAAGCCAAGAATCTGTTTAGCTGGCCCCAAGTCTTTCATCTCAAAAGACTTACTCAGTTGCTGCTTCAAATTATCAATCCTCGATTGATTCCGGCCAACTATCAACATATCATCTACGTACAGCAGTAAGATGATAAAGTCATTGTCAGAAAATTTCTGAACGAAAATACAATGGTCTGAAGTGGTCTTCTTGTATCTCTGTTCCACATAACTGACTCGAACTTCACGTACCACTGTCTCGGTGCCTGTTTCAAACCGTAGAGGCTTTTCCTGAGTCTGCACATATAGTCCTCTTTTCCTTTGACTCTGAAGCCTTCTGGTTGGTCTATGTAAATTTCTTCTTCCAGATCTTCATGAAGAAATGCGGTCTTGACATCCATCTGCTCAATCTCCAGGTCGAGGCTTGCTGCTAGACTGAGTACCACTTTGATGGATGACATCTTCACAACTGGAGAGAAGATTTCATCGAAGTCAATGCCTTTCCTCTGATTGAATCCTTTGACGACTAGCCTGGCTTTGTATCGGGGTTGTGAAGTATGCTCATGTTGCTTCACTTTGTACACCCATTTGTTCTTCAAATCCCTTTTGCCTCTTGGCAATTTCACCAACTCAAAAGTGTGATTGTCATGCAAAGATTCCATCTCATCTTACATGACTTCCTCCCACTTTTCTTTATCTTCTGTTTCTACAGCCTTCTGGTAGCTCTCGGGTTCTCCCCCGTCAGTAAGCAGCACATACTCATATGTAGAGTATTTGATTGAAGGTCGCCTTTCTCTGTCAGACCTTCTCTGTGGAACTGTTGGTGTAGCTTCTGGTACTGGGGGTTGATCATGATCATCATCTCTGGGAGCTTCATCACATGTACCTTTATGTCTGGGAACCTCATCTTCAACTTGTACTGACACCGGTGTATGAGGTTTTGGATTCACATCTCTGTATTGCTTGGGCATTGTCTTCAATTCCTTTATGATATCTTCTATGGTCTAGTCTTTGACGAAGACAACATCCCGATTTCTGACAATCTTCTTTTCAACAGGATCAAACAATTTGTAGCCGAAATCATCCTGACCATAGCCAATAAAGAAACATTGTCACGTCTTTGCATCAAGCTTGGATCTCTCGTCCTTTGGGATGTGTACAAATGCTTTGCACTCAAAGACATGTAAGTGTTCGTATGACACTTCTTTACCTGTCCAAACTTGGTTAGGAACATTACCTTTCAGTGCGACTGCTGAGGACATGTTCAATACATGTACTGTTGTGTTGAGTGCGTCCCCCCAAAATGTCTTCGGCAGCTTGGCTTGTGACAGCAAGCTTCTGACCCTTTCGCACAAGGTTATGTTTATCCTCTCAGCTAGGCCATTCAGCTGAGGTGTATTCGGAGGTGTCGTTTGATGTCAGATTCCTTGCATCTTGCAGTACTAATCAAACGGACATATGTATTCTACACCGTTGTCTGTTCTGATGCATTTGAGTTTCTTACCGGTTTCTCTCTCCACCAGGGCATGAAACTCCTTGAACACTCCCAGCACTTGATCTTTTCTCTTCAAGGTGTATGCCCAGATCCTCCTTGAATGATCATCTATGAATGTCACAAAGTAAAGTGACCCTTCAAGTGTTCGTGTTTGCATTAGACCACATACATCTGAATGTATGAGGTCAAGTACCTCCGGTTTCCGTTGAGGCGGGGAGCTCTGGAAGGACACTATGTTCTGCTTTCCAGCCATGCAGTGTTTACACTTCCGTAAGTTTGAGTTCTTTAATTCGGGAAGAACATTCCGCCTGCGTAGTATTTACATCCCCGTTTGACTCATGTGACCGAGCTTTTTATGCCATAGCTCGGCTGCCTCAATACAGTTGACTGTATTTATGCTATTATTAGAAAGCTTAGCATGCATCAAATACAGAGTTAAATCTTTTTTACCTTGTGCCACCACCATTGATCATTTAGTGAGCTTCCATGTGTCGTCACTAAAGGTGCTGCAAAAACCTTCATCATCCAGCTTGCCTGTTGAGATCAGGTTTAACCAGATGTCTGAGATGTGCTTGACTCCCTTCAACACTAGCCTTGTCCCGTTGTCTGTTTCAAGACATATGTCTCCAATACCGATGGATTTGGACAGGCCGTCATTCCACATACTTACAGCACCGTAGTCTCCTGGTGTGTAAGATGAAAAGAAGTCTCTGCGCGATGTGGCGTGTATGGAGGCGCCACTATCTATCACCAAACTGGTCTCGTGGCTGGCAAGATTCACAATATCTTCTTCATACATAATGCATAATTCTTTGGAGGTTTTATCGGTGGTAGTAGCAACTATTTCTTGATTATAGTCACCATCTCTCCTGGACTGCTCGTTCTTCAGTTTTGTAGCCATCCCTCTTCATATGGCCTTTCTTCTTATAGTGGTAGCACTCAATATCGCTAGTTTTAGATTTATCTCGGTTCTTGTCTGATCTACCTGGGCCTCGGCTTTTACTCATCCCTCTTCTCGGCTTTTATCTCGGTTCTGAGGTTGAGGCTGATGTTGACTTCTACATTCTCGTCCTCTTTTCTTCCTCAAAGATCCTGGTTTTCGCCATCTTCATAGTGACTTTCCTATCTGCGGCTGAATTGATCACCATATATCTGAACATTTCCTAAGATTCGGATAACGTATTAAAGAGTATTAAGCCATTTACCTTATCTCCGAAGTCTATGCCCAATCCAGACAATTCTTTCATTGTGCCGAGGAAATCGTTGATGTGGTCCGCCACAGCTGTACCTTCATAGTATTTCAACCCCATCATCTTCTTGATGTAGTACAGCTTGTTGTTGCTAGTCTTTGCTCGGAAAAGCTCATCCAACTTTCTCCATAAGACACGTGCATTTGTTTCTTCACTAACATGATTCACGATACTATCATCGATCCATTGACGAATAGTACTGCATTTTTTCTGGTGAAGATTAGCCCACTTCTCATCAGAAATTCCTTCTGGTTTCTCTTCCAGAAATACCGACCCATCGTAGTCTTTCACATGCAAAAGGTCTTTCATCCTTCCTCTCCATGTGAAATAATTGGTACTAGTCAACAAAACCATTTTTATGTTGCCCCCATCCATCATAAAAAATCCTAAGTAGAATTTCAAAAAACAGAGCTCAATGTTGCGTCCGGAATGGTCAAAAATGGTGGAAATGACACTTCTTTTGTCAAAATCCGACACAAGGACCAAATTGCAAATTTCAGAAAGTACAATTTCCGAAAGTTCAGGGGCCAAATTGCAATTACGGAAAAGTTAAGGGACTAAAATGTAATTTTTAGAAAGTTCAGGGATCTATATGAAATTTACCAAGATTTTGCTGACGTGGCAGGTTGCTGACATGGCAGACACATGACGCTGACTGTACGACATGTGGCTGCTGACTGGGTTGCTGACGTGTCCTGCTGACTGGGCTGATGACTGTGCAACACCGCTGACGTGGCGGCTGACTGGTGCTGACTAGGCGCTGACGTGGCTATGACGTCAGCGTCTTCTTCCTCAAGCAGGCACGTGGAGCGCGTGAAGAGAGTGGCGGTGCGTGGAGTGTGTTCTGTCGGACACGTGCGTCGTATCCAGGCCTCCGTTCGATCGCCAAAAAATACCACCGTGCTCGTCTCACCGTGAAAAGTCCGATGATATGCTCAAAATCGATTTTTGACAACTTTTGTCGGAACCGACTTTCCGAACCGAATCTCTGTTACCGAGTTTCGGGATCCCACCGTGGAACCTTAGCTCTGATACCACTTGTTGTGATAAAACACACACAATATAGGTGAATTGAGAGAAAACTCTTCTTTATTTTTCACTAAACAAAGAATTACAAAGCTTACAAATCCAAGCTTTACAAAAAAAAAAAAACTCTCAAACACTTTACTCTCTATTATACACTTACTTATGAGACTTTGGGATTTCTGAGATGATTTACAATTGTCTGAAGGCTCCCTTTTATAATGCCAAAACCATGTGAACAGTGTCACACGTTTTGGTAACTTGAATGAAGCTGGCAAGTCTCCATCATGCTTTCGACGCATGATTTTGCATGCCATTGAAATGCAAGCATTTCTATAACATCAACACGCATATCATTATTGAAGCACATTAATATTATTAAGCCAATGACTTGCATCCCCAAAGCAATTTGAAACCAAATACCTCCTGTAGAGACAATCATGAGCCCCATATTTATCACTATAATCCGTTTAAAAACGTAGACTTTTAACCTCCCTTCATATATCACATTTACAACACAACAACACACACAGAGTAGACCATTAGCAAAAACAACCACAGCCCAATAAACAACACCCACAAGACTGTGAGGATTAGTGCGTAGCCAAAGACGATAAGAAGCTGCGAAACATGTAAACAAAGAACCCACGACAAAAAACCAGCCTACAACTTTTCCCAAAAAACCTCACGAGTAGTCATTGCCATTGTATCATGAGAGCTAGACATCGTAGAAATGAAGAGAAGATTTGAAGGGGAGTGAAAATGAAGAGAGCATATTCTCCACTCAATTTGGCTCCTTATATATACAAACATTGAGGGCATTCTCGAAATATTTTTTTACAAAAAATCAGACATAAAAAAATTACATGTAATAATTTCTTATAAAATATTTATAATCTCTTTATGTGGAATGTGCACTTTTTTTTTTGAAATTGTTAGAAATCATATCGTCAAATCATCCATTTGGGATTTAAGTGGATCAAGTAAAACCTCCGATCGTCCCAAATTTTTAAAAGAAACACACTCCTTAAATTCGAATTCAGGACTTGAAGGTTAGATTATGAACCTTACGCCACCAAACTATGTCAGGAGATAAAATGTGTTGGCGACTTGGTCGCGTAATTGGATTTTGATGACGTCAACGCAATTGACGACTTCGACGTGCAAACACGAAGCAATACAAAAAGTGTCGAAGCATAAGGAGTGAAGAGCGAGAATGTGAAGACTAGCGGCAAATCGAAGATAATGATTAAGAGCTAAATTTTATTGTAAGTGAGTTTACTCAAGTGATCTAAAGCTCTTAGGAATCATACATTTTGCATCACTTGCATTTAAAATGGATTAGAATGCTTAAAGAATCATTTGCACTTTATTTGCACAAAAAATGAATTTCTATGCACAAGTGCATCGGTAAATGATCTTCCAAAAACTATCAAACGGTTGAATTAAACTTCAAATGATATACCGTTAGATAGATATGTGTCTCTAGTTTGCTACGGTTCAAACGGAACATAATTCCGATGCATAGAACTTTTGCTAGAGCCTTTTTAGTACAACATGTTCAGATGTGCGTTTTTTCTGCGTACACGTCACATTAGAAAAATTCCATAAAATTCATCTTAATGTTTTTGGAGCTTAATTTTTACAGAAGCTATATCTATGTGTCTAGTTTATGTAGAAATTTACAAATCATGATTTGGAATTTTCTAGAGGAAGTTATGGCCAAAATACCAAGTATCGTCAGTCTTGACTGGTCATGCACATACTGAAACCAGGGAGCTCCATGCCGGTCCCCATGCCGGTTTTCTCGCCGGTCTCCATGCCGGTTTTAGCTGAGAAAATATGCTCTCTGGAACCAGGGAGCTCCTCGCCGGTCTCCTCGCCGGTATCCTCGCCGGTTTGCTCGCCGGTCCAACGGCTAGTTTTTTGAACGTTATGTTACCGTTGGAGCCCTAGACCGGCATGCCGGTTTCCTCACCGGTTTCCTCGCCGGTCTCGCTGTGAGTTGGCTAAAAGCTTTGCATTTTATTATAAATAGAACCCCAACTCTTTTGCCTCAAGTTAGAGATCTAGAAAACCTTCATATACATTCTCTAAGGCAAACAAAGAGTGTCATACACCTCATATTCATAAACACTCATCCAAGCTCACACACACATCTTCCACATCATTTAGTGAGCTTAGAACACTTGGGTTTGCTCTCACACAATCTTCTTATTATTTGTGAGTGCCCAAGTGTGTTGTTAATCTTTCATATCAAAAACACTTGTGGTTTGTGAAATCCCATTGTTTGGGTAAAGTGTAAAGGTTTGTGAGTGAGCCTACGTAGAAAACTCAATCTTGTAAAAGGTTCGGAGTGCGCCTTGGCGGAAAACTCTTGGTTACGAGTAAACCACGGAAAACTCGATTCTAGTGGAAATCTTCAAGCGAGGCTTGGGGGAGTGGACGTAGGCACGTTTGGCCGAACCACTATAAATCTTGGTGTTTTGCATTTCTCTTTCCCTTAACCTTCACTTATTTGCAAGTTTATTTACATTTATATTATTGATTAGAAAACTTGCATATAGGTTGTTATTTACAATAGAGAAAATTGCCTAAAACTCCCACTTGGTAATAAGAGCTTAAAATCGGCAAAGATTTTATAATTCCGCATTTATAGCGATAACCCAATTCACCCCCCTCTTGGGTATAGAGATTTCTTGTCGCTATTGCTTGTAGGTACTTTCAGTTGGTATCAGAGCGAGGTATTCTCAAGAAAGACTTAACCGTCCGAGAATAGACTATGGGATCTACAAGCCACTTTTCAAATTTTGCCGAGGGATTCAACTACTAGACCTCCGTTTTACACCGGAACCGACTACAATTATTGGAAGTCAAGAATGTTGACTTATCTCCTAGCCAATGATCCGCCATCCTATTTGGTTATCACACGAGGTGCAAAGGGCCGCCAACAAAGAAGGATAGCAACGGGGTTGATATTCCAAAACGAGTTTAGAATGGGATAGTGAGGATGTGAAACTAGCCTCACAAAATGCTAAGGCACTCAACCAACTCTTATGTGCCATTGATCGGGATCAAGTTAACAAGCTTCCGGAATGTGGAATTGCATATGATTTATGGAAGTCTTTGGAAATGGTCAATGAGGGCACAAGCCAAGTGAAGGAAGGAATCGAAGATCAACCGGTTCATGTGCGAATTGGACAATTTCAAGATGGAATCTGGGGAAGAAATTGATCACATGATTTCTAGGTTTTACGGTCATCATCAATCATTTGGGAGCATTGGGAAAAGTCATCGGGACATCGGATCAAGTGAAGAAAATCTTGAGATCTCTCCCGAAAGAGTTTAGAAGCTATACCTCCTCCATTAAGGAAGCAAACGACATAAACACATTGAAGATGGATGATTTGGTCGGCAAATTGCTTGAGTACGAAATGGAAATCAAAATGGACAAAAAGGAGGAAGATGAGAAAAGGACAAGGAAATCCTTGGCCTTAAAAGCAAGAAGAAAAGATGAGTCAAGCTCAAGTGAAGAAGAAGATAGTGATGATGAGTTGGCTCAAATAAACAAGAACTTGAAGAAGCTTCTTAAGTCCGTAAATAAAAAGGGAAAATCAAAGACGGATGAAAAGAATGAAGAGAAGTGGCCTCGGAAGAACAAGAAAATTATGTGTTATGAATGCACAAACCGGGTCACATAGCTACTGATTGCCCATTGAGGAAAATGAAAGGAAAATCAAAGAAAAAGGCAATGAAAGCAACTTCAACTTGGAGCGATAGCGATTCAAGCTCATCCGAGGAGGAAGAAGTTGAAGATAAATCAATAGCATTTATGGCTATCACGGATGAAGACATCCGATTTGAAATTGAAGAAGAAAGCGAAGAAGAAGAAGAGGTACACAATTCTGAATTACTTGAATGCTTTTAATGGTTTAAAAGAATTATGTGATGTGCTTAAAAAGAAATTGAAATAGTTAAAAATGAGCATGCTACACTTAAAATTGAACATGCAACTAGTATGGATAAAATTCATGTTTTAGATAATGATGTGATAAACTTAAAGGCTAAACATGAAAAAGAAATTGCATGCTTGAATGATGAAAATGCATGTTTAAAATTGAAAAAGCTAGAACTTGAAAATGACATATCAAATATGCCATCTAGCTCTAAGACATGCACCTGTGAATCTATATTGAATGAAAATGTTTATTGAACACTAAGGTTATAGATTTGCAAAACTTACTTAGCAAATTCACATTGGGACATAAAAATTTTAATATGCTTATTAGTTCCCAAAAATGTGCTTTTAAAAGAGAAGGATTAGGATATAGGCCTTACATTAAAAAAAATTTTTGAAGAATTATTTTGTTAAGGCATCCGATTCTCATGCTAAGAATGTTGTAAATGAAAATGTCACATGTCATGCTTGCAATGAAAAAGGACATAAAATTTTTGAATGCATGTTTAAGGATGTGATTAAGAATGCATGGATTCCTCAAGGAATCAAAACTAACCCCAATGGACCCAAGAAAGTTTGGGTACCAAAGTGTAATTGATAAATTTGTAGGGGGAGCTTTGGGAATGGATCTTTAAAGAGAATTGCAAAATTGATCCCAAAGGCTCAAGGAAATGAGGAATCGCAACGGTAAAGGTAAAATCCGTACTCACGGAAACATTGGTACCGTTTCCTCTAAATTATGTATGTATGCATATTTCAAATTAATATAAATGTTTTGAAGCATACAAAATGATTAGGCAAGTATTCAAACTTCTATTGATATCGATTTTCATTTGATATCACTAAGTGCCTTATTCATATATTTAAACCCCTATTCTATTTCAATTGGTATCACATGAAACTTATTGAGTTAAATTTCATATATGTGATCATTTGATTAATTTTGCATTATAAATGAATTTGCCATGTAACATAATTGAATAATCATGAAAAGCATGGATTTTGATTGTTTAGTAATTGGTAAGATATTCATAAGAAGACAATCATTAATATGTATTGAAGTCATTGATTTTAATTGGTATCATGATATATAATGACTTATTTCATTTGATATCACAATTAGGGAGATACAATGCTTAAAGTGATATGATATTCAATTGGATTCATTGATATAAATATTAGTTGGTATCATGAGTGCATAATCTTTTGAAACTTGCATTATACATGATCTTTTCATCTTATGACAAAAAGGGGGAAACAAAATGGCATATTTTTTATTTTGTACTTTTTATAGCACATATATAATTGGTCATAATTTGATTATGTATATTTTCTACACTTTTATTGGTATCTCATTTAGATTTAAATTTTACTTCTCCATTTTTGATAATGTCAAAGGGGGAGAAATCATTAGAAATGAGATTAAAAACTTGTTTAACCCTCACCTTGGTTTAAGGGGGGAGTAAATGTACTAATGTGTTTGTCAAGTTGTTATAGAGCTATTTTGAAGACAATCACACATTGAGGGGGAGCTTATGTTGAGGGGGAGCAAAATGGTCAAATTTGGACTCCAAGAAGCTCACAAGTTGCAACAAGTTTTAAGGGGTTGCCATCATCAAAAAGGGGGAGATTGTTGGCGACTTGGTCGCGTAATTGGATTTTGATGACGTCAACGCAATTGACGACTTCGACGTGCAAACACGAAGCAATACAAAAAGTGTCGAAGCATAAGGAGTGAAGAGCGAGAATGTGAAGACTAGCGGCAAATCGAAGATAATGATTAAGAGCTAAATTTTATTGTAAGTGAGTTTACTCAAGTGATCTAAAGCTCTTAGGAATCATACATTTTGCATCACTTGCATTTAAAATGGATTAGAATGCTTAAAGAATCATTTGCACTTTATTTGCACAAAAAATGAATTTCTATGCACAAGTGCATCGGTAAATGATCTTCCAAAAACTATCAAACGGTTGAATTAAACTTCAAATGATATACCGTTAGATAGATATGTGTCTCTAGTTTGCTACGGTTCAAACGGAACATAATTCCGATGCATAGAACTTTTGCTAGAGCCTTTTTAGTACAACATGTTCAGATGTGCGTTTTCTGCGTACACGTCACATTAGAAAGATTCCATAAAATTCATCTTAATGTTTTTGGAGCTGAATTTTTTACAGAAGCTAGATCTATGTGTCTAGTTTATGTAGAAATTTACAAATCATGATTTGGAATTTTCTAGAGGAAGTTATGGCCAAAATACCAAGTATCGTCAGTCTTGACTGGTCATGCACATACTGAAACCAGGGAGCTCCATGCCGGTCCCCATGCCGGTTTTCTCGCCGGTCTCCATGCCGGTTTTAGCTGAGAAAATATGCTCTCTGGAACCAGGGAGCTCCTCGCCGGTCTCCTCGCCGGTATCCTCGCCGGTTTGCTCGCCGGTCCAACGGCTAGTTTTTTGAACGTTATGTTACCGTTGGAGCCCTAGACCGGCATGCCGGTTTCCTCGCCGGTCTCGCTGTGAGTTGGCTAAAAGCTTTGCATTTTATTATAAATAGAACCCCAACTCTTTTGCCTCAAGTCAGAGATCTAGAAAACCTTCATATACATTCTCTAAGGCAAACAAAGAGTGTCATACACCTTCATATTCATAAACACTCATCCAAGCTCACACACACATCTTCCACATCATTTAGTGAGCTTAGAACACTTGGGTTTGCTCTCACACAATCTTCTTATTATTTGTGAGTGCCCAAGTGTGTTGTAAATCTTTCATATCAAAAACACTTGTGGTTTGTGAAATCCCATTGTTTGGGTAAAGTGTAAAGGTTTGTGAGTGAGCCTACGTAGAAAACTCAATCTTGTAAAAGGTTCGGAGTGCGCCTTGGCGGAAAACTCTTGGTTACGAGTAAACCACGGAAAACTCGATTCTAGTGGAAATCTTCAAGCGAGGCTTGGGGGAGTGGACGTAGGCACGTTTGGCCGAACCACTATAAATCTTGGTGTTGCATTTCTCTTTCCCTTAACCTTCACTTATTTGCAAGTTTATTTACATTTATATTATTGATTAGAAAACTTGCATATAGGTTGTTATTTACAATAGAGAAAATTGCCTAAAACTCCCACTTGGTAATAAGAGCTTAAAATCGGCAAAGATTTTATAATTCCGCATTTATAGCGATAACCCAATTCACCCCCCCTCTTGGGTATAGAGATTTCTTGTCGCTATTGCTTGTAGGTACTTTCAAAATGTTCTTACGCCTAAAACATTATTTATGTGGACTGTGTACTGTAGACATATAAATGTTTTCATATGTATATGATAAGATAAAGGGTAAAAAAAGAAGAAGGAAAAATGTGCCATCATAATCCTTAAAAATAAGAGATGATTTGTGTTTAGCTACATTTGACAGAGAATATTTTCTACAGACCGCACGGTCTGCACCTGCATTTTAGGCGGCCACGATTTGGGAAAAAAATTAGATGGAACAAATAATAAAGCAACACATGTAGTGATTTTTGAAAGTAGAATAGAGAAACATCTTGCACAAATAATACTAGTAGCTTAAAATCGTAATAAGTAGTCAAGCACATCATTAATTAATATGAGTAATAATTTTATTACTTACTCACATATCTTGTATAATATCAGTTACTCACATATCTTGTATAATATAAACGTAAAAAGAAGAAGAAAAAAAGAAAAACACTAATCCGAGTTAACTGATATTTTACCTACAAAATATTTTATGTTTATATTATACAAGATATGTGAGTAAGTAATATAACTGATATGCTTCATTATGACAATAAAAATAATTCACTAAGGACGTAAAGATTGAAGAAAGAGATTGAAATGCAAGCATTTCTAAAACATCAACACGCATATCATTATTGAAGCACATTAATATTATTAAGCCGATGACTCGCATCCCCAAAGCAATTTGAAACCAAATACCCTATGTAAAGACGATCATGAGCCCCTATTTATCACTATAATCCGTTTAAAAACGTAAACTCTTAACCTCCTGTAACATCCCGCCTAGGCCAGGATGCTACCGGCAGGAGACAGGCTAAACCCATCTCCATAAGCCTCTGGATCTAACGAAATTTCGGCATGATGTATTCGTAACATCATGCAACCTGGCCTGTAGCCAGCATCCATACAACAACAAGAACACAACAATCTCGGCCTGAGGCCGGTAACTCAACATCAATGCATTACTCAACAAGGCCTCAGGCCTGAACTCAAAGAACAAATGCAAATACCTGGCCTCCGGCCAGAACTCAAAATAAATTATACTGTTACATGGTTTATACACATTAAATACAAACACAGATACAACGACAAGGGCCGTGAGAATGACAACGTCATGATACATCTCAATGTCTGTTGCGACGCTTTTACAACTGTATCATGACTAATCATTCTAGGGTCATTACGTCTTTACCATATAAAAGAATAGATTATAATATAGAAACTGCATATATTATTACTGATAATAACGTTTTACAGAAGTATTTAACAAAAATACAACCGGGAATTGGCGCTCTGAGCACCAACCCCTACAATAAATTACGTACATCCATTTTCTTTTATCTTTTTGAGATACAGCTTCCTTGAAACTTTCTCGTTCCCCCTCGTCAGTAAGCAGAATATAGTCAGATCCTGAGTATCTGTTTGATGGAATCTGGCCTCGCATTTTTGTACTGAAGGTTCACTGGTTTCTGGAGGTCTATCGTCATCCATATATGTGGATGATCATATAGTCTCTGATGAAGCGGGTTGCAGCTCCCCCTGTTCAACACCATCTTCCTCCTCTGGTTCTGCTTCTGACATATCATGCACCTCATCATTATCTGTGGCCACTCATTTGGTGTTGGGGTTGTGTCTGCATTTGAATCGATTTTATCGGCACTGGAATTAGAAGACATATTAGGCTTTTCGATTTCTTCTATAGTCTGATCTTCAAGAAACACTACATCATTGCTTTTGATAACCTTATTTTCCTTCGGGTCCCATAAGCTGTATCTGAATTCCTCTTCTCCATAGCCAATGAAGATTCATGGAGTAGTCCTTGCATCGCGCTTATTCAAAGGTACAAATAATGATTTGTTTATCAGGTAGCATGCGGCACGAACAACTTCTCCACAGAATGGCTTTGGCAGCTTAGCCATATTGATCATGCTTCTGACTTCTCTATAATGGTGCGATTCATTCTTTCAACAATACCATTACGATTTGGAGTACGTGGAAAAGTCCTTTCACGTCGAATACCGTGTCTTCCGCAGTAGACATCGAACTCTCTGGAAGTATACTTGCCTACATTATCTGTACGGATGCACTTCATTTTCTTCCTTGTTTCACGCTCTACCAGGGCATGGACATCATCCTTCATGCCTTGCGGAGCTTGACTATCTCATAAGTATGATTCTCCTGTAGAGATTCAATTTCATCATGCATTGTGTACAACCATTTTCCTTTGTTTTTATGAGATACAGTTTCCATGAAACTTTTTTGCTCCCCCTCGTCAGTAAGAATAATATAGTCTGATCCTAACTATCTGTTTGATGGAATCCGGCCTCGCACAGATTTTTGAACTGGAGGTTCACTAGTTTCTAGAGGTCCGTCGTCATCCATATATGTGGATGATCTTGTAACCTCTGATGGAGCAGGTTGCAGCTCCCCCTGCTCAACATCATCTTCTTCCTCTAGTTCTGCTTCTGACATAACATGAACCCCATCATTATCTGTGGCCACTCGTGTTGGTACTAGGGTTGTATCTGGATTTGAGTCAGTTTTGTCGGCATTGGAATTAGAAGACATATTGGGCTTTTCAAAATCTTCTATGGTCTGGTCTTCAAGAAATACTACATCTCTGCTTCTGATGACCTTCTTTTCCTTCGGGTCTCATAACATGTATCCAAATTCCTCGTCTTTATAGCCTATAAAGATGCATGAAGTAGTCCTTACATCGAGATTCTACTTGAGCTCTTTGGATACGTATGCAAAAGATAAACAGTTGAATGTTTTAAGGTGACAGTATGAGGGATTCTTACTAGACCACACTTTCTGCGGAATCTCAAAATTCAATGGTACAGATGATGATCTATTGATTAGGTAGCAGGCCACGAGCAACTTCTCACCAGAATGGCTTTGGCAGCTTAGTCATGCTGATCATGCTTCTGAATTTCTCCATAATGGTGTGGTTTATTCTTTCAACAATACCATTATATTGTGGAGTGCGTGGAACGGTCCTTTCATGTCGAATGTCGTAGCTTCCACAGTAGACATCTAACTCCCTGGAAGTGTATTCGCCTCAATTATCTGTGCGGAGGTACTTCAGTTTCTTCCCTCTTTCACGCTCTACCATGGCATGGAATAATTTGAAATAATCCAGGACCTGATCTTTTATTTTCAGAAAATACACCCACACTTTCTGAGAAGAATCGTCAATGAAAGTCGAAAATTATTTATTATCACCTAGTGAATTAACCTCCAATGGACCACAAACATCATATTGCACCAGACTGAGTAACTCTGATCTTCTCGTAGAAGAGAAATTAAAGAAGACTCTATGTTGCTTACGAATAGACAGTGATTGCAAGGATCTAGAGTAGCATTCTTGGAGACAATGATTAGATCTTTTTTTATCATGGTAGGTAACTTTTTCTCACTCATGTGACCGTGTCTTTGGTGCCACAAATTTTGAGAAGCATCTTATTCAGCTACATTTAGGCTTTCTACAAAGTGCCACAAATATGACCTCGGGTGACGACCATGGTATATTTTATCATTCTCAGAAAATACACCCACACTTTCAGAGAAGAATCGTCAATGAAAGTCGGAAATTATTTATTATCACCTTGTGAATTAACCTCCAATGGACCACAAACATCATATTGCACCAGACTAAGTAACTCTGATCTTCTCGTAGAAGAGAAATTAAAGAAGACTCTATGTTGCTTACGAATAGACAGTGATTGCAATGATCTAGAGTAGCATTCTTGGAGACAATGATTAGATCTTTTTTTATCATGGTAGGTAACTTTTTCTCACTCATGTGACCGAGTCTCTAGTGCCACAAATTTTGAGAAGCCTCTTATTCAGCTACATTTAGGCTTTCTACAAAGTGCCACAAATATGACCCCGGGTGACGACCATGGTATATTTTATCATTCTCCATGTGTCATTGCTAAAGTGGCTAGCATAACCCTGTTTGTCAAGGGCTACTCCCGAGAGTAGATTAAGCCAAAATTCTGGAACATGTCTCACCTCCTTCAGGGTTATTGTATACCCTGGATCTGTCTGCATCTGAATTTCACTAATTCCCACTATCTGAGAGGAACTGATAGTTCTCATCTTCACTACTCCAAAGTCTCATGCTTTTTATGTTGTGAATGAGTCCCTATGAGGGGTGACGTGGTAGGATGCTACAATATCTACCACCCGCTCAATATTTTGAGTTGCTGTGTGAAGACATGCTTCTTCTTGGCTGGAGTAGATAGCTACATCTCTTGAGGCAACTACTAGTGTCTCTGCATTGTTGTTATTCGGCTGGGAATTGCCTTGACCCTGCTCCAGTTGCATATTTTGGTAGTTCTTCTTTAAGTGGCATTCTATGCCACAATGGTAGCACTTGTAGGTAGGCTTTCTTCCGTCTATGGATTTTCCTATACTTTTGCTTCTATCTCTCATCTACCTCGATTTTTATCTTGTTGTCTTCCTCGATTCTCCTTGACAAGGGCTTGAGTCTGATCTGTGCCCACGCCTTTTCTTCCGGCCTCCTCATTTGACAGTGCATCTTTTACCATAGGCATGGTAAGTCTGCTTCCTGGAGCCGAATTGCTAAGAGTAACCACCAATATTTCCCAACTATCAGGAAGAGAACTGAGTAGTAAGAGGGCTTGAACTTCATCTCTCAGTTGCATGTCTACTGCAGACAGCTGGTTCACTAGGCTTTGGAACTCATTGGTGTGTTCTCTAACAGAAGTTCCACTTCGTAGCTTCAGGTTCACCAAACGCCTCATTATTAAGGATTTATTCTAAGTTATCTTGGCCTGGAACATGTCTTCCAATTTTATCCATATTTCGTACGCATTTGTATCATGTGCTACGTGGTGGAAGACACTGTGGCCGATCCACTGTCTAATCTGACCCAGAGTTCTATTATTGATTTTATTAAAGTCATATTCTTTAACAGATTTTGGTCTCACTCCCTTCACCTCGATAATATCAAACAAATCTTTGCAGTATAAATAATCTATCATCTGAGGCCTCTAGAGGGAGTAATTGGTTGCTATTAGCTTGATCACTGCACCAGAAGATGAATTTTCCATTTCCATTTTAAGTTTAAAGTTTAAAATGAAAATAGGACAAAATCGCGACTACTTTTCATAAATCATAGTTCACTGTTGCATCCGGAACGGTCGAAAATATTGGATTAAACACTTCGTTAGTACAAATCCGACTTAGGGACATATTTATAAATTTTTAAAATTTCTAGGGCTAAAATATAAGTTTCAAAGATTTCAAGGGGCTCAATGAAATTTACCAGATATGCTGACGGGGTTGACACATGGCTGCTGATGTGGCAAAGTGAGACCGAATTACTAACGTGACCGCTGACGTGTCTGGTGACATGGCACTGACTGTGCGCTGATGTGGCACTGACACTGACTGTGCGCTGATGTGGCGCTAACGTGGTCATCTTCAACCTCCAGCAGGCGCGTGTCGCGCGTGAACAGCTTCTCACTGGTGCATGCGTCTTCCCTGGACCTCCGTTCAATCATCGAAAAATACTACCGTGCTCGTCTCGACGTGAACAAGCTGATGGTATGCTCAAAACTGATTTTTGACAACTTTCAAGAAACCCGAATTTTCTGAACCGAGTTCTGTTCTTCGGTTTTACGACCCCAATGTATAACCAAAGCTCTGATACTACTTGTTGTGATTCTCTGATCACTGAAGAGTGTTTATGAAGAATAAATGAATCAATTACTATAAGAATAGAATTACAAGTGTTTATAAACTTTACAAAAACCTCACCCTCTCTACACTCTCAAAGCTTTCTTCACTTGAAGCTTTATGTTTTTTGGATGCTTGAGCTTTCAATTTATAGTGAAACTCAAGCTCACTATTCCAACAAACTCAATAAATACACCTAAAGCTATTTTTGTGTTTTGCACCATTTTCAAAAGGTGTTTCACCATTGTCAAAAAAATATGATCTCACACTTTGACAATGGTGACACTGTGCATTGTAGCTGGACATCACAATGGAGACGAGGCAGCTTCATAAATCCATTTCTGAAGAGAGATGTTTTTGATGTTGCCCTTTATTGTGATTCACCACTCACTGAGGGCAAGAGACCCACCAACTTGTATATATAATGCAATATTATCGATTACAGTGTCATATTCAAAATAAGTTGGATATGTTTTGAATTCAAAATGGTGAAAATTTTCTATGCGATTTTTTTTGTTTGGATCTGAAATAGTTATTGGTTTTTTCAGAGGTAGTTTTAAGGAGAGTCGACAGAAAAAGTCAAAGTTAATTGCTTGGGAAGAAATTGGAATGTGCTTTTAAGGAGTGATCGTAAGATATTTTGGCATCCCATATCGCTTGGGAATGAATGTCAAGAACAAAACCGTGAGAGGCTTCAATTTACATGGTGTATGCTAAAATCTATTTGGCTGGCTGCAGGTGGGTGGAAAGTAGGCATGGCAAGCAGACCCGGACCCGGCCTGGATCCGGACGATCCAGGTCCGGGATTAAAAATCTGGACCCAGATCTTAAAAACCCGGATAGACCCGGGTGCGGAAAAAATAATAAAAATAAATATAATAAATTAAAATATAATGAAAAATATAAAAGAATTAAAATAAAACTAATAAAATTGACAAAATCCAAATATAAATATAAAATAATACAATTAAAAATTAAAATAATAATAATAATAAAAAAAAAACCGGGTATCCGAATCCAGACCGGATAGACCCGGGTCCGGACCCGAACTAACAAAAATACTTCCGAATCCAAACCCGGATCCGACTAGATCCGGATCCGGGTTCGGTTGGATCCGGATTTGCCATCCCTACTGGAAAGTAGTTTGGTGAGTTAGCTGTTATATTGCCTCTTCAAGCATAATCACAAAACTCGTGAGACATCATAGAAATTCCAGACAATATCAATATTATATTTTTAATAATTATATCAATATTTTTTTTGGGATAGTGTAACAATGTGTGTAGTTCACAGTTTTGTTGTTCTGCCATTTACCCGGAGTCATGAATCATGCTATATTTGTATGCTCTGTCTGTTTCAGTAACCAAATTCCAGACAAGTAAATATTTTCTTTTGGTTCTCTTCTCTCTGCTTATGATATGCAAATGGAATTTCCCTTTTGGCTAGGAATACGGTTTCAAATATAATCTATTGATGCATACATAAAAAAGAAAACTTCCGTATATTCATGAACAAGCCGTGGCTCAATATCATTTTTTTTATTTTGAAGTCACTATGTAACATAAGCAGAAAAGTTAAAAAAAGAAAAAAAAAAGCCTCTCTTGCCATTAGTTATTTGTAGACCCGGCCACGGTTCCGTTGGCGACCGGTTCGGTTGGGGTTCGTCCCCAACTCGAACCGGTCGGAACCGGTGGAACCGTAATCCACCGGTTCTACGGTTCCAACCGGAACCGTTCGGTTCCGGTTGGAACTGTAGGGTTCCAACAGGAACCCTACCCCCAACGGCTACTAATATATCTCTAATAACGGTAATAAAACGGTTATATTTAGGGGCATTTTTGGTATCAAAAAAATTCTAAAAATCTATAAATATGATTCATTTTTCATTATTTCAACACACCAAATTCTCAACTCTCTCATTTCCTACAATTCTCTTATTCTCAATCTCAATTCATACAATTCTCTTATTCTCAATCTCAATTCAGTTAGTTGTTAATTTGTTAAAATTTTAACAATTATTCAATTTTATTATTTTTCTTCCTAATTTCTCAAACGAAAAATGGCAAGCTCATCTGAGAACATAATGTCAAATATGTCAACCCAAGAGAGCGGCCCTAGTGTCAGTGCACAATCACGGAGAAGAGAAGTTAAGGCTCGGTCCTCGGATATTTTCAAAATTCATTTTAATTTGGAAAGCCTAGAAGATGATTCACAACGAGCAATTTGCAACTATTGTGGGGTTATCTATAAATTTTCTGGTGGATACGGCAATATGATCAAGCATATGGAAAAACATCATCCGGTTGAATTTGGCATTGATACGACGCAAACTCAAATGGCCAGGTACGCATCATCTAGTAGAGGTACGAGTGCTGTAGATTTATTTAAATATTCTGATGTAAAAAATAGAGAAGAATTTGCGAAATTAACTTGTATGGCACATCTTTCTTTAAGTTTTGGTGAAAAACTTCATTTTACTAATTACGTGCATAATGCTTTAAATCATGCTGCATGTAGAATGACTCGAAATACAACAAAACGTCATATTTTTAAATTATACAAAGATGGTAAAATTATTTTAAATGAAATATTTAAAGAGATGAAAGGTCGTATTTCTATATGTTCTGATATTTGGAGTGACCATTGGCAAACACACTCACACATGAGTGTGACTTGTCATTGGATTGATGCATCATTTACCATGCAAAAACGACTTATTGCATTTAGAGTTTTTGATGACCAACATACTGCACATAATATTTATACAATGATGAAGGTAATTTTTGATAAATATGGTTTAGTAGAAAAAAATTTAACAATTGGATTTGATAATGCATCTGCAAATAGTGCATCCATCAATGATTTAAAAGAAATATGTCAACCAAATTTAGGGGGTCGGTTTTTTCA
>SKCR01008806.1:0-23463 GCA_019454045.1 Zanthoxylum bungeanum | reverse complement strand
CTTTGAAGCCCTATCGGGTTTTGCATGGGCGTCCCCTTGCCAGACCAGCGAAAAACAAAAACAAAACTTTTTAGAAAATAAAATCAAAAAACGGGGGTGACTTAACACTTATCCCAAAGCAACAGCACATATGCCTCAAAACAGCGTCCCGTCCGAGGTCTCCAAAACGCAATTCTGAATCTTTCAATTCAGAGTCCTGGCGAACCAGGATTTGGATCAAAGAGCATTTAGAATGGTAAGAGCACATCCTTTATACTTCAGGTCGCCATGGAGTCTGCGCATTGTTTGAGGGCTCCTCATTACAACACTGGAGCAAGCATACGCTACGATGGCACAATCCCTCCCCGTGCTATACTTCTCACGGATCTGAACGATCAAATAGGTAGGGATCAAAGAGTGTCCGAAACATTAAGGGCATGCTCCTCCTTATGTTCTGTAACACTGGAGCAAGCAAACGCCACGAGGGCATAATCCCTCCTCGTGCTATGCTTCTCACGGATCCGAATGACCAAATAGGTAGGGATCAAAGAGTGTCTGAAACATTAAGGGCATGCTCTTCCTTATGTTCGGTAACACTGGAGCAAGCAAACGCCACGAGGGCATAATCCATCATCGTGCTATGCTTCTCACGGATCCGAATGACCAAATAGGTAGGGATCAAATAGTGTCCGAAACATTAAGGGCATGCTCCTCCTTATGTTCGGTAACACTGGAGCAAGCAAACGCCACGAGGGCATAATCCATCATCGTGATATGCTTCTCACGGATCCGAATGACCAAATAGGTAGGGATCAAAGAATGTCTGAAACATTAAGGGCATGCTCCTCCTTATGTTCGGTAACACTGGAGTAAGCAAACGCCACAAGGGCATAATCCATCCTCGTGCTATGCTTCTCACGAATCCGAATGACCAAATAGGTAGGGATCAAAGAGTGTCTGAAACATTAAGGGCATACTCCTCCTTATGTTCGGTAACACTGGAGCAAGCAAACACCACGAGGGCATAATCCATCCTCGTGCCATGCTTCTCACAGATCCGAATGACCAAATAGGTAGGGATCAAAGAGTGTCCGAAACATTACTGGCACTGACCGACCACCTTGTGTTCCCGAGGCCCGTTCTGTTTCTAATACTTCCAACTCCCGAGTTCGACTATAGTTTTTTCTTGACCGGTTAGAGTCCCCGGCCAGTGTCTTTCCCCCTGCAATGGTGTTCACCTGTCGGCAATGTGACCTCTGTCTGGCCGCCATAACTTCTTGATCAATATAATTATTCAAGTACCCATTTCGCGCCAGGTCTTCTATTTTCTCCCGCAAGTCTTTGCATTCATTCGTCGTATGTCCCCTCAAATTATGATGCATGCAATAGGATTTATTATTCCTCCTGTCTGGCGGGAATCTCCTGAGGTCAGGTTCTATCAAGAGACAGTTTCCCTGGATTTCCATGATGATTTGCCACAGCGGTTTATTCAGAGGAATATATGCCTCTTCCGGGCCACATGGTTCACATGGGCCAAGATTCTCTTTTCCGGGTCATCCCGAGGTATTGGCTTGAATTCCATTCGCCTCATGGGTGGCTTTTTGAACTCTCTATCTGGCCTGCGAGGATCTTCTGTCCTCGTCGTCCTCTCCCTGATAGTTGTCCCCGTCCGGGTGATTCTCTCATCTTCTTCTTCCCACGTATCCTCCGTTTGTAAATCTTTTTCTACTACTACGGACCTCATCCCGTAGGGACCCTTCCTCCTCGGTTCATCGTCATCACTCATATCTGCGACCCTTTTTCCTTCCGCTTTTTCGCCTCTCCTCCGACTGGCTCCGGCTTCAAGCCTCTCATTATTCGTCTCTTCCATCCTCTCCAATCTGTTCATCATGGATTTCAACAGGTTTTGATTTTCCTCCCTATCTTTCCTCATGTTTTCCTCTATTTTCTCCATTCATTCTGCTGTTGAATTCCCTGATGACCGGTGATTTCCATCTTCTATCATCGTCTTAATACGCAAGCTGCTTTTGTTGGAGTTCCCCACAGACGGCGCCAGCTGTTGACGGCTGATTTTGGTCTCAGGGCAATATGGGAATATTACCCCCAGAAAAACCCTCCCTCAATAGTGAATTTGTTTGGCTATGGGGGGAACTAAAAGCAAATTTAGCAAAAGACAGATAAATACACCAATCAACAAAGAGATTTAAAGTGGTTCGGTGGATCAGATCTCACCTACGTCCACGGGCACAAAACAGATGATACCTTTATTACTGAGATATGCTTCTCTGATATCTCTTGTGTTTACAAGTCTGATGATAATGATCTTGATATCGATTCTGATCCATCTTACGCACACTCTACCCTCCTATTTATAATAGTGTAGAAATCAGATTCCTTCTCCTACAAGAATTTCCTAGTTGAAATAATTTCCCTTTCCCATAAGGATTCCTAGTCAAAAACTATCTTCACTTCATTTATCCTACTAGGACACTGACTTACTATTTTACCCTATGAAAGTATGATAACTTATTATCTTGTCCGTAAAAATATGATGCCTTATCTTCTGGAGCACGTCTCGTCATATGCTCGGTCTTCATGAGGTCGGTCATGATGGTCCTTTGAGCTGAGAATGTTGCTACCGATCTGATAATGCTCGTTCATACGAACCAAAGTGGTCGGTCATCTATCATCAAGTGTTCGGTCTCTACCTGTTGGCTTTATAACACTCATGTGCTCGGGTCGGCATTAATTATTTCGACCGAGAAGGGAATTACTTTTTTACCCCTGCCGTACTGCTTAAATATCATAGGACCTGAAAATACCATCAACAGATTTGATGTCTTAATTTTGAACTAAATTTTAGAGCAATATCCCACAATCTGTGTGGATTATTCTTAGAATCACCTCTAGAAGAACCTTAATCTTTTTAGAGGAAAAAAAATTGACATTACGGATAAGTTCTGCCTTGACAATGGTCATAATACAAAAATTATAAACTATAAACTTAGTGTGTTTGAATATAAAATTAATAAAATAAGAGAATAACAATAAGGATCATAGCCGGCCCTAAATCACCCAAAATTTAAAGAAATCATATGCTAGTTTTTAAAATGAAATCTCTATCGATAAATAATAACATAAACTTCGATTATGTACGGTTCAATCCACTAATTTCCTACCCACCCTTGTTCATATGAGGCCCTTTTATATGAGCTAGCTATGAATCCACATCGTGAAGTTTAGCTTCAAAAATAGAGATGAAGGCATATAAAATAAAACTAATTTTATGATACATGGAAAACACATGTTAAATATGTTGTTTTTTTTTTTTTTTTTTTTTTGGCTTTAACAAGAAAGTCGGCTCCTTTTAACATGTTAAATAACTAATATTTCTGCTCAGTCGGTTTTATAATTCAATTCTTTTTATCTTTCTCAACAAGACAACCGCCAATTACACAACCGGCCAACCAATTAAGCGAAATGAATGTAGATCATGAACATAAAATGCCAATTCCACAAATTATTAATTACTAATTATGGACAATATTTAATTTAAGCGTGTTGATGAAGTTAAACAAAATATAATAAAGAGCACATGTTCAGGAAGTGAGAATGTTATTAATTTATGTGAGAATCTAGTTGAATTAGCATAAAATATGTACGAGACTCGTTTTATTAAAAATAAATATAATATATATTAAATATAAAAAATAAAATTAATTATTATCGTACATTTAATTATACTTGTTCAGACAATGTGATTTCTTTAACATTCTTTCAAATTAACAAATTTGACTTCTAATTTATTTCATTTTATAATTTTTTATTGATAGATAATAAATCTCTTAGTGTAAGTATATATTTGACTAGTTTATGAACACTTTTATAGTTAACTTAATATAACTTATGACTATTGAATTTCTACTAATAAATAAATGAGAGTTAATGAAGAATGTGGAAAATTGAACATTAATAATTTATTTGAAATAAATACACATTTAGTTAACAAACTTTCAATCATTAATAATAAAAGAAAACGAAGAGTTTAGAAGAATTTGGAAAATGAAAAGTTTGAGATTGAAGAATATGAAAAGTTGAAATATTAATAACTCATTTGAAACAATATGTATTTAATTAATTAAAGTATTTTTAATAATTAATAATTTTGGAAAACGAAAAATTAAAGAAACTGGGAAAATAAAATATTAGTGGTGGAAGAATATGACGAAATATAAAATTAATAATTCATTTTAAATATTAATGAATCATACGTTTACGTGGACAGCCTTAAAGATGAAAATGCCTACATGAACAGCCTAAAATGAAGTTATTTCTCAATTTTTATATAGTATATAGATTTGTTCTCTCAACTCAAGTTTTCTTCTTTTTAAAATAAAATACAGAAACAGCGGAAATCAATTAAGAAACATCTTTCATAGCAAATTGCGTCTCTTGAAAAATTCTACTATTATTATGTCACTCATACAACAACTCAATAATATTTTATTAGGAGTTTTAAATAATAAAAAATAACTACATAAATGATAATTTTATTTAACATAATTTTTAGATGATATATAATTATTGATTTGTGATAGGACGGTATTAAAGAATATCTCATATTATAATCTCATCCATCCATCATTCTTGCAAATGATGACACGGCATGCACATCCATCTTTTCTTGTGCGTCAACTCTTGAACAGCTATAAACAACATGCATGCAAGCTTGCACATAAATACATGATTTAATGTGGTTCCGACAGAGTGACCCCAACCCACGTCAACTGGAGAAAATGGGATATGATTTTATTGACCCCCAGGTGAGTGTCGACTTGAGCTTATAACAAGGAAATTGAAATGTTAAAACCCTTAATAACTCCTCGGGTAATGACTAATCTGATCTATTTTTCATAATGTGGTCGAATACACGACTCACTTTCTCTCTCTACTACTAGCTTCTATTGAGTATTCTTGTTCTCAAATTACGAAGTGAAATAATAAATTTGCTAACTCCCAATTTTATGACAACCTATGAGCCAGTTGCTCTGCTATTGTACCGGCCTATGATGGCTGGTAGGACCCACGGTTTCATGTGAACTGTTGCTTTATTATTTTCATTAGTTTTCTAGATGCACTTCTTTTCAGGTAGAGCACACATCATCCTACTTGAACTGGTCGGGCATGACTTCATCAAAACTCCTCGGGTCGGGGATATTTTTACACCATACAAATGAAACCTCCCTCAGTCGGGGTACCCAAACATACGAAGTATCCCCAATCCACAACTTTAATATGGTCGGGTCGGGTCCATATTGCTTTGTCCACATAAACTCTCATCGGGAAGAGCACCTCACTACCTACTAGGGTCTATACCATTCTCCAATCTTCCCTTTGCTTTTTGGGCACTTAGGCCTTTCAAACTACTTGGAATAGGTAACACAGCAACAAGATTGGACCCTCCTCGGGTAAGTGTTGTAAAAAACCACCATCAACATCTGTCTCATAGTCCTCGGTACCAACAAAATTTACGAGTTGGTGATAGAAACTTTATAAGAAGATATTGGTGTGAACAGAAAAATACAGACCCGATGTCCCATTTGTAACTATTATTAGGAAGTGTCTATTTTGAAAATCCACATCAGATCAAATCTGTTATCTCATTTTCATTGCATCAAGAACTTCAAGGCTCCACTTCCTTGGGGAGGGTCACTTCGCTTACTGCCAAAAGTACTTTTTTTTACGGTTTTTTTTTCTTTCATCGCTATCCGAAAAGGCACTTAGGGTTTTGAAAAGGCTCGTAGGGTTTTAAAAAAGCCCTAAATATACGCAAAGACATCATCTCTTTCCTTAAATGCTCTCATCAAATCATGACTGCTCCCTTATCCCCTGCTTGCCAAGTGTCACTCATTCGTGGCTTACCCGCCTAAAAATTGATTGGCTGAGATTACTCGAGCATGTGGCATGCATCCAACGCCTTTGGCTTGAATCAACCCGAGGTGCCTACAAGAAGGTCATTTTCCCTTCCTCAACACTTTTACCAACCGCTTCATTTCCATCAACTCTCTTCAATAAGGTTTCGAGCTATCCTCGTGTTTTGCAAGCAACAACTCTATATTCTCCTCTATTTCAACTAATCTGTAAGTATGTTCACGAACCTCTCTGATTTTATTTTGAACATGCTCTGTTTCGCATAGAAAGTGATAAGGATACATGGGATGTCAAGAACATAAGCCTCGAAGTATGAATCCAAGCATCCGAGGAAGAAGCCTAATAATCCATTCACGTTATTTGACAATGAAGAGGTCCAAGATATAAAAGCGAATGCCTCCCAAATGAGGTTCATATTAGTGTTTATTTTAGAATGGACCGACTGTTAGGGGCCCTAGGTTTTAATGTTGGTGTTTATTTTAGAGTGGGCCAAATGTTAGGGGTCCAAAATTTTATTTGCAATGAGGATTATTACCTATGGTTATTTTTGGTTTTTTATATATTAAAATTAGGGTTTCTATTGTATTATTTAAGCAAGCCTGTCATTAATAAAATAAGATGAATGTTTAACCTTAAAAATTAATATTGTCGTTAGGTACATTGGTGGTGAGGCCGTGGATGGCTAACCATGGAAGAGTGGATTATCTTCAAAACTTATCAAATGAGGTTGCTGTCATTTGTGGCGTTTCAAGCAATTAGGGGTTCGTGAGGCTTTGTTCTTCACGAGTTTATAATCTTCAAACTCGTTTTGTTTTCCTGGGTACTCATAACAATCTTTTGTGGGTTTTACAGGTTTTGTTCCCGTGGGGCTCACATCAGTTGCATGGATAACAACCTTTTGTGGGTTTGCTCCAAGCAGGTTTTCATTAGAAAGTATGAAGAATCTACATTTTATATTATTTTTCTGAGATTTTTGTGGTAGTTTTTTTTGGAATCTGTAGAACATATTTATAGTATTTGTGGTACGTTTGTGAGTAAAAATTCATATAACGGGTCAGGTTATGCTTTGGATAGTGTTTAGGTCATGTTTTGGATAATGTTAGGTCGTGGTTCTGTTTACTTTAAAAAAAACTTACTTTCATGCCATTGCTATGACATTTAGAGTTTTTTAGGGTTAGCCACTCAGAGAAGACAATAGATCAGACCCAAATAATTAATTTATGCCCAATTAATAAAAAATAAGCACAGCTATTTGTGACTAATCTTACAACTTGAGTCATTCCTTTTAGGAAATGTCTGCCTCAGAGTCTTTCACCTTACTTCCCCTTGAAACCCTCCAACCCAAGGAGTTTGGTGCATTCCCAATTGATGTGGATAATCTGGAGGACCCATGATCACCTGTGTCTGATGACTCCTATCTTGATACCATCCGACCCTATCTAATACAGAAAACCCCAGATACTGCAGAAGACAACCTCGAGTTGAGCCTACACACCCCTCTTTTGACTACTATGGCATGGATATGGACAAGTATTCTACAGTGAACCATGTCGATCTAGATATTCTGGGGGAAGATTCGGTGTACCTAGTGATGTCTCATTGGAAATACCCGATGAGTTCGATCGGGCGAGTCACTCGCAAGATGGTCGGGTGCCAATCTGCTCGATATTCTTTGACATGAGCTTGAGATTGCCCATACAAGGGTATTTTGTAAAGATGTTCACTGCAATGAACTTGGCCCCCTGCCAGTTAAACCTGAACGGGTGGAGGGTATTGGCCGAGTTATATGTAATTTAGAACCAGGCCAGTTTGAGTGAGCCCTCAGTATATGAATTGAAGCGCCTTTACAAGCTCAATGCCAACCCAAATGACTACAAGGGCCGGTATTACTTGTCCGCCTACTCCGAGGGAAGGAGGCTAGTGACCAAGCTCCTATCACCAACAAAAACTTTAAAGATAAATGGTTTTTGATCTGGGACAATTGGGGACAGCTCCAGATCCACCAAGATAAAGAAATAATAATCCCGAACTAATTTGAAAAAGAAGATAATATCCGACCATGTAGATTTCCACACTTGGAATTTTCGAAGCTTTAACATGCTAACATACGACTGTGACCCTTGTCATTAATAAGCCTATGAGCGGTACAACTTTAGGGACTATACTTATTTTCGAATGCCATGTAACGTTAGCTTTGTTTGTTATCATCAATATGCTAATTAAGCTGAATACTATTTGTTCGATGAATAATTGGAAAACAATCAAAACCTCTTTCTTGTTCGAGTAAAATTAACCATTTCTCTTATATTTTGAAACCCACAATGAATATATTTACTATATAATTAATCACATTTTTCTTAATACAGCTTTTGATGAAACAAAAAATATTTGACTGATATATTTTACTTTGATGCTCAGTCGATTGATTGGGAAGATTATTAATTTCATGAACATCCAAATTCATGGTATTGTTAATCATGTTTCAAGTGACCTATCGATGCATTTCCTACAAATTTATAATCTCATCACTAAATAATTAGTATTCTAGAGCCATTAATATAATTTACCTTCGAGGCTTCTAGATTTATTTAATTAAGGAAGATGAAAATTATCTTCGCAGAAACAATCCATAAATTGTCTTAAATTTTGAGAGCTCTACGTGAGTTCTTAAAATGAACGTATATCGATAAAGGTAAAAAATATAAGTCATATTATATATTAAAATTTTGAAAATATTTTAAATTTGGAGTCCTGATTTCATGCCAAATTTTGGGACTTTAGCTTAAAGATGGCCAACGGGCAAACTGAGCCCGTTTAGACAAGGTCCACCAATGACGGTCGGACATGGCCCAAGAAATTAGAGGATTGTACCATGCTGGCCCACCAACATGGATGAGAGGCCCAACACGACTCACATGAGCTTGGGACATTCCTGAACCAGACCAGTGAACCTTTTTTTTTTTTGTTGCTATTTTTTCATTTTAATGGATTTTTTTTATAAAAAATATATATAATCAAAATATTTTGACAAATAAATTATAATAAAATAAAATTTAACAAAATTACAATATTTTCATAACATTAATTAATTAGACTGAAGTATATTACAATAATTAAGATAGAATTTAAGATTAAATGATACATAACAACAATAAAAGAAGAAAAAAAACATATCACTAAATAATAATATAATTCAATTCTCACAATTTATAATTTATATGACAGTAGTTAATGATATCGAGATGAAACAAAATATTTAATCTTATGTTGTTAATTCAATTTTATTTAACTAAAGAATATGTAAATGTAGTAGTGCAATCAATTTAAATTAAGTTATAAAATTTGAGAGAAATAGAAGAAGAGAGTACCTTGAAAGCTGTTGGCTTTTCTTATTTGATTCTCAATGAATTGATTTTGATACAAAAATACAAAGGAGGTTCCTCTATATTATAGAGAGTAGTTGGGATCATCACAAATTACAACACTCCCCCTTGAGCCCGACTACTTTAATCTTACATAATTTGTTTGACTTCTAGGCGGAATAACATTGCCTCATTAAAACCTTGCCAGTAAAACCCAGTGGGACAAAACCTGGTCGAAGGAAAAAGAGTACAATGCACTTGTGTCATGTCAATGAATATGCTCCCCCTGATGAGAGATATCATCAAGATAATTTACTAAGTCGACGCATGCCAATACTATATACGAGCTTCTCAAATGTTGATGTCGGTAAGGCTTTTGTAAATAAGTCTGCAAAATTATCAGTTGATCTTATTTGCTTGACATCAATTTGTTTGCTCTGCTGGAGCTCATGAGTATAAAATAATTTTGGTGAGATGTGATTGGTTATGTCTCCCTTGATGTGCCCTCCTCTGATTTGTGCAATACATGCAGCATTATCTTCATATATCACAGTTGGAATATCTGTGGCAGATTTTAAGTTGCATGTGCTCTGAATGTGATGGATAAGTGACCTTAACCATATACACTCTCTGCTTGCTTCATGTAGTGCAAGTATCTCTGAGGGATTGGATGAGGTCGCAACAAAAGACTGTTTTGTAGATCGCCATGAAATTGATGTATTATTATAGGTAAAAACATACAATGTTTGTGAACGTGTCTTATGAGGGTCAGAGAGATATCATGCATCAGCGTAACCAACAATACCTGGATTTTGTGTTAGCTCATTTGAATAACATAATCTCAAGTCTTTAGTGTCGTGAAGATAATGAAAGATATGTTTGACTCCATTCCAATGTCTTCGAGTTGGTGTAGAACTAAATCTTGCCAATAAATTAACATAAAATGCAATATCAGGTCTGGTGCATTGAGCTAAATACAGCAATGCACCAATTGCACTAAGATATGGTACTTCTGGACCAAGTATCTCTTCACTGTCTTCTTTAGAATGAAATTGATCCTTTTTAGGATCGAGAGATCGGACTACCATGGGAGTACTTATTGAATGAGCATTATCCATATTGAAACGTTTGAGAATTTTTTTCAATATATATAGACTGATGGATAAATACTCCATTCGTTTGATGCTCGATCTGCAAGCCGAGACAATATTTCATTTTTCCCAAGTCTTTCATCTCAAATTCTCTTTTCAATATTCAGCAGTTTTTAGAAGCTCTTCAGGAGTTCGAATTAAGTTCATATCATCGACATATACTGCTATAATGTCAAATCCAATTTCAGACTTTCTAATAAATACGCATGGGCAGATATGATCATTTATATATCATTCTTTCATCAAATATTCACTCAAACGATTATACCACATGCGTCCAGATTGTTTCAATCCGTATAAAGATCGTTGCAACTTGATTGTACACAGTTTACGATCAATTGATTTATATGCTTCAGGCATTTTCAATCCTTCAAGGACTTTCATGTAAATATCAGTGCCAAGTGACCCATACAAATATGTTGTCACTACGTCCATAAGACGCATGTCTAATCTTTCAGAGACTGCCAAACTGATTAAAATCGAAACGTAATGGTATTCATCATTGGAGAATACGTATCCTCATAGTCAATATCTAGTCTCTGCGAGAAACCTTGTGCAACTAGTCGCACTTTATATCTAATGATTTCATTATTTTCATTATGTTTTCGTACAAACACCCCCATTTATAACCAACGAGTTTGACATCTTCAGGTGTCTGGACTATGGGTCCAAATACTTCACGTTTGGCTAAAGAAGTCAATTCTGCTTGAATCGCTTCTTTCCATTTAGGCCAATGGGCTTTGTCTACATTCATCGACAGTTTGTGGTTCAAAATCATTTGTAATTTCAGTAGCTACTGTATATGAAAACACATTGTCGATGATGTGTTCCTTTCGATCCCACAGTTCTCGGGTATAAGTATAATTTGTAGACTTTTCCTCATTTTTGGAATTTTGAGCCTCTTTAGGGCTAATGTCTCTTTAAGGACTATCGGTTCTTCTAGAACTGGTGATTCAGAAGATGTGGGTATAGTCATGCTCTAGCATTATTTCAATAGGATCATATCTCTCATTTTCCTCTTCCGGGGAATAGTATCTTTAGAACCAAGTGGTCTACCACGTTTCTGACGTGCAATAGATGATTCATTAGCTGCATTACACTAGATTTTTCAACAGGAACAACCACCTGGGCTGGTGTATTAGCAGCTGGTAAATGTGACTTGGTTACTTTTGCAGCATTTGTGAATGCATCTGGCAATTGATTTGCAATTTATTGCAAATGGATAATCCTTCACACTTCATTTTCACATTGGCTGGTGCGAGGATCTAAATGAGACATGGTAGGAACTTTCCAAGAAAGTTCATGTCTTGCTTCTGGAGGCTCTTTCTTTTCCCCTAATGGTGGAAAATTTGTCTTATCAAAATTACAATCTGTGAAACGTGTGGTAAAAAGATCACTCGTTAAGGATTCCAAATATCTAATAATAGAAGGTGAATTAAAACCAACATATATCCCAAATGACGTTGAGGTCCTGATAAGTGTGGTTTATACCCACTTATTTCGACATCCTTAACCTATTATTTTATTATGTTTCGAGTCATTTAATGTCAATTATAGTTTATTTTATGTCTTTTTTATATGAAGCATTAGAACATCAAGAATGGAGCAAAAAAAGAGTGTTTCGGGACTTATTGGGAGCATCGAACTCAAGAACAGGCAAAACCAGCATCAGTTGCGCACTGAATTTAAAAAGGCTATAACTTTTGATTTAGAAAGAGTTATGAGACACATAATATATCAATTTGCATCTACTCAAAGAGATATATGCGTTCCATACACAATACATGGGCTTTGGCGCTGCGGCGCTAATCTGCAATCACCGCGGCGCCCCGCGCGCACCAGAAACATGATTTTACGGTTTTTTAGATGTTAATGACCTCAATGCTCTATTATAAATACATTAGTTCGTCCAAAACTCAAAAATGAGGCTAATACACAGCACAAAAACACAAAATACATATTTTTAGAGATCCAAGGAGGAGGATTGAAGAGCAACAAGAGGAGACGAAGGCAGTGACGTCCGAAGAGGAAGAGATTCAATTCGGGTTTATCTTCTTGTTTCTTTCTTAGAAATCTAATAATTTCCATTAGATTCATGACATGTATTTATTGTTTTTATCCTTAGTCATGAATTAACTCCTTAATTCTGGAGAATGATGTAATTGATGCTTGAACCTTGTAATTATTTGTCAATTTTGTTATGAAGTTTTATTGAGTTATTTATATTCTTTTGAGTTTAATGCCTTGTGTTTGTTGGGCACAAATATGATGATATATGTTTGAAATCTATCACTCGAAAGAGGGGATTTTGAATAGATCTAGAGAATATAATTTAGGAGTTTTATATAGTTCGATAGAATATATAAGTTTCTTTGAAGTCGTAAATATAGAATCACAAAGCGTAATGAGTTGTTAACTACTAGATTTTTATAGAGATATCGAAGTCTGTAGTTGATGATATTTTATTTTCACTGATGCTCGAGAGAGGGAGTGGATATTTTCGGAATCTTGACTTATAAGCAATATAACAGAACAATGATTGATTGACATGACAAATACATAGTCGACAACTAGGTGAAATCATGATCTAGAATCTCTATCGTATTAGTTCCTCCTATATAAATTTTTATATTTATTTATTAAAATCTTTATTATTTGTTTTCTAAATAAAGTTAGGATTATCAATTGTAGTATTTAGTGCGAGTTAACGCAATCCCTGTGGGTTCGACACTCTAAACTCATTTATACTAAAACTTGACATAGTACACTTGCGGTACGATATAAAATATCACAACAGGTCCCATCTTTATGCGTTGTGGGTGTGAAATTGGAACATACACAGCACAACCAAAAGTGCGTAGATGAGAATATCTGGTTGGTGACTAAGAACAAGTTGGATTGGAGAATATTGATGATAAGCTGTAGGTCTAAGGCGAATTAATGCAACTGCATATAATATAGCATGACCCCATATAGAAATTGGTAATTGAGTGTAACAATAAAGTTCGTGCCATTAAATGAATTCGTTTGATCAATGATTCTGCCAATCCATTTTGTGTATGTACATGTGGAACTGGATGTTCAACATCGATTCCGACTGATGTACAGTAGTCATCAAATGTCTTGGATGTAAATTCACCACATTATCTAGTCGTATGGTTTTGATTAGATAATCTGGAAATTGTGTCCTTAATCTAATCATTTGGACAAGTAGCTTGGAAAAAACAATGTTATGCGTGGACAATAAGCAAACATGTGACCACCGTACAGATGCATCAATAAAAACCATAAAATAACGGAAAGGTCCACTTAGTGGATAGATTGGTCCACAAATGTCTCCTTGAATCCTTTGTAAGAATGATGGGGATTCAAGGGCAATCTTAGATAGAGATGGGCGTATCACAAGTTTGCCTTGTGAGCAAGCGGTGCAATTGATCTCATCTGTCAATAGAATCTTCTGGTTTTTTAATTTATACCCATTAGAGTTTTCAATTATTCTACGCATCATCGTAGCTCCTGGATGACCAAGACAATTATGCCATAACATAAACATCTTTGGATTATTGAACTTCTGGTTCATCACTACATGACTTTCTATTGAATTTATGATTCTATAATACAATCCAGATGAGAAAGCTGGAAGTTTTTCTAATATGTATTTCTTACCTGAGATGTTTTTGATAATACATATATATTCTATATTGTTTTCATCTAAAGTTTCAATATGATACCCATTTCTTCGAATATCCCTGAAACTTAGTAGATTTCTACTGGATCTGCATGAATATAGAGCATTTTCAATGCATAATTTTGTTCCACTTGCTAATGAGATTATGGCTCTTCCAGAGCCTTCAATTAGGTCTACAGGCCCAGATATAGTGTTTACATTTCTTTCATGTAATTTTACGTCCAAGAAGTATTTTCTATCTCGAAGGATAGTGTGTGTGGTTGCACTATCAGCCAAACATACATCCCCACATTTATTTTCCAGAACAAATAATTTATTTATACGTTCCATATCCTTGTAAAGTAAAATTCATGTCACATAAATATATAATATAATTCAAAAGAATAAATATACAATAGAAAATATAATATAATATAAAAATTAAAAACATCACATAAATATGTATAAACAAAAAATTACACATACATATTTGGAACTTAAGGTTCTATTGAAAAATAATTCGTTGACCTAAAACTTCATGTTCATTTCTTACATTATTATGTCACAGCCGTAAGAGGTATTTGGATAAACTGCCACAGCCGCCAAGCTACATTTTTCATGTCAAAACAGCTAATGGATACAAAAGAAGAAGAAACCACCACCATTTGGGTGGTTGCGTCTGGCTAAAGACGTTAAACTAGCGCTAGCGGGGAGGCAACCTTGTATTTTTTTTATTATTATTTTTTCTCTACTTTTAATTTTTATTGTGTGCTAATTGTTTATTTATTCGTTTTGCATGTTATTTATGCAGGTAACACGAGACACACAAAGCCCGTGCAACCAAATTCTGACCAGCATGAGCCTGATCAACTCCATGCACGGTAGTGTTGTTCCTTAATCTTGCTTCTTTATATTTATCTTACATTGAGGACATTGCAAATTTTAAGTTTGGGGGTGTGTGCATGTATTTCTGCTATTTATTTTCCTGCTATTGATTTATATATAATAAAACAAATTTCTTGTTTTTAGTCTTTGATAGTAAGACATAAATCCTATGATGATACTGTTTGTTTATGAGTGAAATTTTAGAGACGATAAGTACCCAATTAACTTTTATCTGATGCCTTGAGTAGTTGATCTATGTTTGACTCGTAAGCACTCAATTATAGGTTTTAGCAGTGAAAACTTAAGTAGTTGACAAGGTGACGAGTCGAAGAAATTGCATGTCGATGAATGACCGTTTGCTTAGATATCTATCTCAAAAAGGGAATTATTATGATTTATGGTATAATTAGAAAAAAAGAAAAAGTAACCACCTATAACCGATAAGCGTGAAGCTACCTATGGGCGAGTGTTAGGACCACCATAAGGAGAAATGCTACCTTAAAGGGTAGGTGTGTTTAAAAAAAATGAAAAATAAATTGCAGAAAAATAAGAAAATAAAATCATACCATACTAAGTAAAGAAAGGCAAATTCATAGTACTAATGAGATATCTAGGTTGGTTTGACCCATTGGATCTCAATTTTTGAGACGAAATCATTGAGTTGACTTACTTATGAGTCGAGCTGTAATGAACATGTACATACACAATGTGAGTCTAGCTTAGATAATTTATTCAAGAACTTGGATTTAAGTCGCAATTGAGTACTTTGAAGGTTCTCTGATTTCATTGATAAGCATTCTTTGAGGACAACAATATGCATAATATCAGGATTATTTTAATTATTTTCAAATTTTTGCATGATTGTGTGTGAATGACGTTTGTGGGTATTGTCGCTGTAAGCCCTCACGAGACTATAACTCGTCCACTAGGGCCGCCAATACGCTAAATGCAATCGTGATCCCTATGAATGTGGCTTAGTTAATTTAGTTATTTTTATTTGTTTATTTGTATTTAGTTTTTATTTTGTCTTTTGCTCGGGACTAGTAAAATCTTAAGTTTGGGGGTGTTTGATAAGTGTGGTTTATACCCACTTATTCTGATACCATTAGCCTATTATTTTATTATGTTTGAGTCATTTAATGTCATTTATAGTTTATTTTATGTCTTGTTTGTAGGAAGCATTAAAACATCAAGAATGAAGCAAATACGCGTGTTTCAGGACCTATTGGGAGCATCGATGTAAAGAACAAGCAAAACCAGCATCAGCTGCGCACTAAATTTAAAAAGGCTATAACTTTTGATCTAGAAAGAGTTATGAGACCCATAATATATCAATTTGCATCTACTCAAAGATATCTATGTGTTCCAAATAAAATCCAGGGGCTTTGGCACCGTGGCGCCCCGCGCGCACCAGAAACAGGATTTTAGGGTTTTTTAGATGTTTAATGACCCCCAAGACTCTATTATAAATACATTAGTTCGTCCAAAACTCAATAGGATGCTAATACACAGCACAAACACCAAAATACATATTTTAAAGAGATCCAATGAGGGAGGCTAATACACAGCACAAAACACCAAAATACATATTTTTAGAGATCCAATTAGGAGGATTGACGAGCAACAAGATGAGACGAATGCGGTGACGTCCGAAGAGGAAGAGATTCAATTATGGTTTTATCTTCTTGTTTCTTTCTTAGAACTCTAATGATTTCCATTAGATTCATGACATGTATTTATTGTTTTTATCCCTAGTCATGAACTAACACCTTAATTCTGGAGAATGATGTAATTGATGTTTGAATCTTGTAATTGTTTGTCAATTTTGTTATGAAGTTTTATTGAGTTATTTATATTCTTTTGAGTTTAATGCCTTGTGTTTGCTAGCCATAAATATGATGATATATGTTTGAAATCTATCACTCGAGAGAGGGGATTTTGAATAGATCTATAGAATATAACTTGGGAGTTTTATATAGTTCGAGAGAATATATAAGTTTCTTTGAAGTCATAATTATAGAATCACAAAGCGTAATGAGTTGTTAACTACTAGATTTTTATAGAGATATCGAAGTCTGTAGTTGATGATATTTTCACTGATGCTCGAGAGAGGGAGTGGATATTTTCGGAATCTTGACTTATAAACAATATAACTGAACAATGATTTATTGTCATGACAAATACATAGGCGACAACTAGATGAAATCAGGATCTAGAATCTCTATCGTATTAGTTCCTCCTATATAATTATTTTTATATTTATTTATTAAAATCTTTATTAGTTGTTTTCTAAATAAAGTTAGGATTATCAATTGTAGTATTTAGTGCGAGTTAACACAATCCATGTGGGTTCGACACTCTAAACTCATTTATACTAAAACTTGACACCGTACACTTGCGGTACGATATAAAATATCACAACAGGTCCCATCTTTGTGCGTTGTGGGGGTGAAATTGGAACATACACAACACAACCAAAACTGCGTAGATGAGAAATATTTGGTTGGTGACTAAGAACAAGTTGGATTGGAGAATATTGATGATAAGTTATGGGTCTAAGGCGAATTAATGCAGCTGCATATAGTATAGCATGACCCCATATAGAAATTGGTAAATGAGTGTAACAATAAAGTTAGTGCCATTACCTGAATTCGTTTGATCAATGATTCTGCCAATCCATTTTGTGTATGTACATGTAGAACTGGATGTTCAACATCGATTATGACCGGCGTAAACACACACGTATAACGCAAGCGCACGTATCGTTCAAGTAGTATAAGAATATCGATCCCACGATGACTTAATACCTAATCTATTAATTTTATGAGGTCAAATGAAAACTAGTATCTAACAGGTTGTTTGATTGATTTGAAATGGTGATGATTCTAAATTTAAAAACAAGTAAATAAAACTGTGCGAAAGTAGGTTTAAGAAAATTCAATATTAAAAACTATATAGGGTTGTGAATCTTTCTAATATCTTTTAAAAGATGAAGCGGTTATTTCATGTTTGTGTAATAAATCTGTTTACTAACCTGGAACATTAAATTATGCAAAAGCCTATGTCGATGGTCAGATGCAAATACCCAGTTTAACCCAATTGAATCATATGTCTATGTCAACCAAATTATCTGAATTCATTAAGTTTAAGTTCCATTATGGCTACCCCGCCCAACAGGTATATGTCTATCCTGTAAGGAAATCTATTAAAGGGTTGTCTATCCTCAAGGAAGATCATGAGTTGTTAAGTCTAAGGCTGAAACCTAAAATTCCTTTGTCAAGTTTATTTAAGATTTACCACATCAATCTTATTGGTGATCAGACAACAAGAAGCATTAAGCTTAAGACTTAATAAGTAAACCTTTAAATTACCCAAACTATAAAATAACTCCTTATAAACCGGTGATAATAGAATTCATCACAACCCCAGATAACTAACTTAGTTACAACACATAACTAGGGCTAGTAAAAAGATAAAAGTAAAAGACATAAAGTAAAAATGCTGAAAAGTAATTGCGGTAAAGTAAAAACTGAAAAGTAAATTACAATAAAATAAAATGCTAAGGTAAAAGGATCAACTTTTACTAATTACTATTTAGATATCTCCCTTAATATAATATACTAACTTGTGATTATTTTACCAACCAGCCATATAGGCGGTAACCTGATTAAGTCAAATTAAGTCCAACCAGCCATAAAGGCGGTACAAAAATAAACCTGCCATATAGGCGGTAAGAAAATTTAATTACCAACCGACCAATCTAGCGGTATCCTTGCTTAGTCAGATTAAAACAAGATTAAAATGAATTAACAACCGACCAATATAGCGGTATCCTCATTAAGTCAATATTTTAAATAGTGAATATATTATATTTAAGGGAGATTAATATAAATAGCAATAGTAAAAGAATTACCTTTCACCCTAGCATGGGGAAGTTACCTCATCATGGTGAATAGTAAAAACTGTAAAAAGTAAAGAAAGTAAATTACTATTATTATATAATGTAATTAAAATTAATTACAAAACTAAAATTTAAAAGAAACTAGATAGAAAACTCCCTATTTACATCAGAGAAATCAGAGAGGAAGGTACATCTGAAACTAAAATTTTGAGCTCTATTTATAGGCGTCCACAACGCCCAGCTCGCGTCGCGACGCGGGACATTGTCGACGTGGCGGCTTCTGGTTTGTCGCTTCAGATTCTGGATAAGGTGATAAGGTGACACATGGCAAGGTGGTTGGGTGCTCAATTATTGTGACACGTGGCAGCTTCTGATTGGCTGATTTCAGATTCTTATCGCCACGTGTCAATTGCGGATAAGTGAGTCAATAATTGATGCTGACGTGGCGATGATGTGGCACTTTAACTCGGTCAATCGGTGATGTCGATGATGACGTGGCTGACATGTGGAGTGACACGTGGCGATGGCGACTGTCGGCACCAAAGAATTGCGTCACGTGGCACGACGCATGTTAGCAGATCGGCTGTGATGGTGACACGTGGCACGGCGCACGTTAGCAAAGTCAAATTTTTCTCAGATTCTGACTTTGTGGACCCGGCGTACGTTAGCACTGTTCGGCGCATGTTAGGCGTCGCGACGCCAAAGGCTTGCGTGTCACGACGCGCGTAATTACGAAAATGCCATTTTGTCCAATTTTCACTGTTTTGGGCCCAAATCACCTCCAGAGAGTCCTGAAACTTTATTTATCTACAAAACAACACAAAACACATAAAAATATTCACAAAACTCAAGAAACTATACAAAATATTAGGTTAAAAGAGTGGAAAATAGTGATATAATTACCACTCATCAGATTATGACTGATGTACAGTAGTCATCAAATGTCTTGGATGTAAATTCACCAACATTATCTAGTCGTATGGTTTTGATTGGATAATCTGGAAATTGTGTCCTTAATCTAATCATTTGGGCAAGTAGCTTGGTAAAAGAAATGTTATGCGTGGACAATAAGCAAACATGTGACCACCGTACAGATGCATCAATCAAACCATAAAATAACGGAAAGGTCCACTTAGTGGATGGATTGGTCCACAAATGTCTCCTTGAATCCTTTGTAAGAATGATGGGGATTCAAGGGCAATCTTAGATGGAGATGGGCGTATCACAAGTTTGCCTTGTGAGCAAGCGGTGCAATTGATCTCATCTGTCAATAGAATCTTTTGGTTTTTTAATTTATACCCATTAGAGTTTTCAATTATTCTACGCATCATCGTAGCTCCTGGATGACCAAGACAATTATGCCATAGCATAAACATCTTTGGATTATTGAACTTCTGGTTCATCACTACATGACTTTCTATTGAATTTATGATTATATAATACAATCCAGATGAGAAAGCTGGAAGTTTTTCTAATATGTATTTCTTACCTGAGATGTTTTTGATAATACATATATATTATATATTGTTTTCATCTAAAGTTTCAATATGATACCCATTTCTTCGAATATCCTTGAAACTTAGCAAATTTCTACTGGACCTGCCTGAATATAGAGCATTTTCAATGCATAATTTTATTCCACTTGCTAATAAGATTATGGCTCTTCCAGAGCCTTCAATTAGGTCTACAGGCCCAGATATAGTGTTTACCTTTCCTTCACGTAATTTTACGTCCAAGAAGTATTTTCTATCTCGAAGGATAGTGTGTGCGGTTGCACTACCAGCCAAACATACATCCCATTTATTTTCCAGAACAAATAATTTATTTATAGATTCCATATCCTTGTAAAGTAAAATTCATGTCACATAAATATATAATATAATTCAAAAGAATAAATATACAATAGAAAATATAATATAATATAAAAATTAAAAACATCACATAAATATGTATAAACAAAAAAATACACATACATATTTGGAACTTCAGGTTCTCTTGAAAAATAATTCGTTGACCTAAAACTTCATGTTCCTTTCTTACATTATTATGTCACAGCCGTAAGAGGTATTTGGATAAACTGCAACAGCCGCCAAGCTACCTTTTTCATGTCAAAACAGCTAGTGGATACAAAAGAAGAAGAAACCACCACCATTTGGGTGGTTGCGTCTGGCTGAAGACGTTAAACTTAGCGCTAGCGGGGAGGCAACCCTTGCATTTGTTTTATTATTATTTTTTCTCTACTTTTAATTTTTATTGTGTGCTAATTGTTTATTTATTCGTTTTGCATGTTATTTATGCAGGTAGCACGAGACACACAAAGCCCACGCAACCAAATTCTGACCAGCAGGAGCCTGATCAACTCCATGCACGATAGTGTTGTTCCTTAATCTTGCTTCTTTATATTTATCTTACATTGAGGACAATGCAAATATTAAGTTTGGTGGTGTGTGCATGTATTCCAGCTATTTATTTTCCTGCTATTGATTTATATATAAAAAAAAAGTTCTTGTTTTTAGTCTTTGATAGTAAGGCATAAATCCTATGATGATACTGTTTGTTTATGGGTGAAATTTTAGAAACGATAAGTGTCCAATTTACTTTTATCTAATGTCTTGAGTAGTTGATCTATGTTTGACTCGTAAGCACTCAATTATAGGTTTTTAGCAGTGAAAACTTAAGTAGTTGACAAGGTGACGAGTCGAAGAAATTGCATGTCGATGAATGACCGTTTGCTTAGATATCTATCTCAATATGCAAGTATTATGATTTATGGTATGATTAGAAAAAGAGAAAAAGAAACCACATATAACCGATAAGCGTGAAGCTACCTATGGGCGAGTGTTAGGACCACCATAAGGAGAAATGCTACCTTAAAGGGCAGGTGTGTTTAAAAAAAAAGAATGAAAAAAAAAAGTGCAGAAAAAGAAGAAAATAAAATCATACCATACTAAGTAAAGAAAGGCAAATTCAGAGTACTAATGAGATATCTAGGTTGGTTTGACCCATCGGATCTCAATTTTTGAGACGAAATCATTGAGTTTGCTTACTTATGAGTCGAGCTGTAATGAACATGTACACACACACTGTGAGTCTAGCTTAGATAATTTATTCAATAACTTGGATTTAAGTCGCAATTGAGTACTTTGAAGGTTCTCTGATTTCATTGATAAGCATTCTTTGAGGACAACAATATGCATAACTATCAGGATTATTTTAATTATTTTCAAATTTTTGCATGATTGTGTGTGAATGACGTTTGTGGGTATTGTCGTTGTAAGCCCTCACGAGACTATAACTCGTCCACTAGGGCCGCCAATACGCTAAATGCAATCGTGATCCCTATGAATGTGGCTTAGTTAATTTAGTTATTTTTAATTGTTTATTTGTATTTATTTTTTAGTTTGTCTTTTGCTCGGGACTAGTAAAATCATAAGTTTGGGGGTGTTTGATAAGTGTGGTTTATACCCACTTATTCCGACATCCTTAGCCTATTATTTTATTATGTTTCGAGTCATTTAATGTCATTTATAGTTTATTTTATGTCTTGTTTGTAGGAAGCATTATAACATAAAGAATGGAGCAAATATGCGTATTTCGGGACCTATCGGGAACATCGAACTCAAGAACAAGCAAAACCAGCATCAACTGCGCACTGAATTTAAAAAGGCTATAACTTTTGATCTAGAAAGAGTTATGAGACCCATAATATATCAATTTGCATCTACTCAAAGAGATCTATGCGTTCAATACAAAATCCAGGGGGTTTGGCGCCGAGGTGCCCCGCGCGCACCAGAAACAGGATTTTAGGGTTTTTTAGATGTTAAATGACCCCAAGGCTCTATTATAAATACATTAGTTCGTCCAAAACTCAAGAAGGAGGCTAATACATAGCACAAACACCAAAATACATATTTTTGGGAGATCTAAGGAGGGAGGCTAATACACAGCACAAAACACCAAAAATACATATTTTTAGAGATCCAATGAGGAGGATTGAAGAGCAACAAGAGGAGACGAAGGCGGTGACGTCCGAAGAGGAAGAGATTCAATTTTGGTTTATCTTCGTGTTTCTTTCTTAGAACTCTAATGATTTCCATTAGATTCATGACATGTATTTATTGTTTTTATCCTTAGTCATGAACTAACTCCTTAATTCTGGAGAATAATGTAATTGATGCTTGAACCTTGTAATTGTTTGTCAATTTTTTATGAAGTTTTATTGAGTTATTTATATTCTTTTGAGTTTAATGCCTTGTGTTTGCTGGCCATAAATATGATGATATATGTTTGAAATCTATCACTTGAAAGATGGCATTTTGAATAGATCTAGAGAATATAACTTAGGAGTTTTATATAAATCGAGGGAATATATAAGTTTCTTTGAAGTCGTAAATATAGAATCACAAAGCGTAATGAGTTGTTAACTACTAGATTTTTATAGAGATATCGAAGTCTGTAGTTGATGATATTTTCACTGATGCTCGAGATAGGGAGTGGATATTTTCGGAATCTTGACTTATAAACAATATAACTGAACAATGATTGATTGGCATAACAAATACATAGGCGAAAACTAGATGAAATCAG
>SKCR01008805.1:0-23674 GCA_019454045.1 Zanthoxylum bungeanum | reverse complement strand
TGAAAGATTAGTGTTTAAGACCATAATCCTGGGTGAAAATGTATTTAAACGACTTTAATTTTCAAATTGGGAATATTTTCAGGATGGTCCTGGAAAATAATAAGTTATTTTATTTGATAAATATGCCTAAGTCCGGAATTAAGCAAATAGTAGAGCATAATCTTTGGAAGATTATGTAATGATAACTTTAGTGCTTAATCCATAATACTTGTCATATAGACTCCTTAATTTCTTTATCAGAGCTAAGGATTAGATTCTTAAAGTATGATATGAAATTGAAGGATATTCAAAGATTAGATCTTAGAAGTACTTTTAAAATTGCAATAAAAATTCTTGGAGAATTAAAGACTATTCTCAAGGAGATAAAGTCAAAATTTACAATTAGGCAAGTAGTGCAAGGCACACCATACTTCAATATTCTGGAAACCCGAGGCTTGGTCAAAGGCAACTGGAATATTGAAAATGACAAAGGCAAAATCATTATAGTCTTCTTGGAAGATAAATACATAATCCCAAAATGTCTACACAATTGTGGCAAACGGAATCGCGAAGCGTGACTGTCGTTTGGACAAAGCAGACATGAAGGAATTGAAGACGAACAAGGCTCTTACTTCAAATATGTTTTCAAAATTATGTTCATTACTAGTATTAAAATTGGATTTTAGATACTTAGTATGGTACATAGAATATGTATTGATGTTCAGAATCTGCTATGCAAGGATTAGAGAACTGTTATAATGTAACTAGTTTGACTAGATACATTATCTCTTTATCAGTGTTTAACCCACCGCGGGTGAACCTTTATATTATAGAACACTAAAGTGTTTTATTATATAAGGATGATATTGAGATAAACACATTAGATGTGAATAACAGAATTTATATTTTGAATATAAATAAATCTCAAATATAAATATTATGACAAACAATAGCTCAAAGTGATTTGATCAGAAAAACTAATTATGGCATTGTTGTCTGGGACACAATCGAACAAGACTCGTATATCCACACTTTCGAAGAGTGGGTACTCGGACTGTTTTGATTCCAATCAAATAAAGTCTACGAATCTAGTTTATTGGGCAATGTGCCTAAAACACTATTTACTTGGTAAAAGTGTAAAATGCCATCGATCTATTAGCCCTTGTTCATAGTGAAGCAAGTGGCCCATGTCTAGCTAGGCTAGATGCGGATATGAATATTTCGTGACCTATACGGATGTGGCATCGCGTAATGGTTGTGTGTTTCTTTTGAAGAACACAAATCGAAAACTTTTAGAGTTTCGACACGAAATAGACAAATAGATCGACTATAGTATTATACCGTCACGGTAAGACCGTAATGGAAAATACTTAAGCAATAAGTTTCTTATATACTTGAAAGAGTATAGTATTCTTTCAAATGAGGACTCCTCCCGGAACACGTCAAAGTGACGGTGTGTCCGAACGGATTAACCGAATCATGTTAGAAATGATAAGGCTAATCATGAGTCGCTCTGAGCTACCATTTCCTTCAACGGATAAGTTTTAACAGTGCAATAACTTATTTAGAATAAGGTTCCATAATAATATGTTTGACAGATTACATATTAGATATGAACGGGAAAGAAACCGGGTTTCTCATTCCTGATAATTTGGGATGCTAGGCATATGTTTGGATGATACCAAACTAGAACCCAAATTGGATAAGTGTCAATTGTAAGCTATCCTAAGGATACCATAAGTATTGTACTTATACATCTCACCAGAGAACAATTAGATTGTTGCTCACCATGCAGTTTTCCTGAGAGGAATACAGACATGCAGTGGTAAGTGGGAGGATAGTAAAACTCGATGAAAATCGGAGTAATACTATTCAAGGCACCTATTCCTAATGGAACATAAATAGTTCATCAAGGATGAAACTATTCCATTAATCTTCGAATACACAAGAACCACGTAGATCGGAGAGAGTCAGAAAACAACCTGGGGTATGGGTTTCTGATCTCACCTCATAAAGATGTTAATCTTTTAAGGTATACCAACTGATTACGTATGAGGTAGTGATACAAGATATCGACTCCCAATTATGACAAAATGTCATGAGTCCGAAATGGATTCCATGTATATCAACAAGTTTGGATACTAGTTGATGTACCATAAGACATTGTGCATATTGGTACTTTATAAGTCTTCAAGGAAGACATACATGGAAGGCAACATACCAACGTACTAAGCTAGGCTTGTAAGGAAAAGGTAGAGTTATCAACATTGTGTTGATTCCGACGAAACCTTTTACATGTTGCCATTGTAAATCCATTTGGATAATGCTTGCTAAAGCTGTGTATTTCATTTATGAAATATAACAGCTTAACGGAAAATCGCTTTCCTGAAAAGGAAACCTTTCGGAGGATGTTTTAACATCCTGTCGGTTTTGTCGTACCATAACAAGCAAACAAGGTTTGCAGGTTATTCGATCCATGTTTGGATTGAAGCAAGCATAGGTTCTAGGAATTATCGTTTTGATGTAATCATAAAGGAGTATGATTTAATTCAAAACAATATGATTCTTGTGTATATAAAAGGTTAGTGGGAGTGCACTGACATGAATGTCATGTAAGATAATGATAATATGTCATTTCTTGGAAATGATATTCCCATAAAATAATCGGTGAAAGCTTGGCTTTCCTGATAACGACTATGAGTCGTAACAAAGGTACTATACAATAGTATAACGGTACAGTGAGCTGGAAATCTTCCAAGCAAGATACTGTTGCCGGATAAACAACAAATACGGATTATTGCTGCAGCTGAGGCAGCAATAGAAGCCATTTGGATCGATAATAAATCTAATTAGATTAGATATAGTTCTGTTAGCGGCTGAGCTAGGCGTCAGCAGAGGCTAAGGAATTAAAGGTCTCATCGACGATCCAGATATATACTTTTATATCATCTGATTCGTTCGGATCATACATCGTGGCGATGTGATGATCGTGTAAATCGCGTCAGACAATAATCATGCAAATCCGCTGACGAAAATCTTTTCTCGGCAATTTGAGCGAACCGTACATGGTTCGGGTGTTAGACACTCGAGTGACTGGCTATGTGCCAAGTGGGAGATTGTTGGATAATATGACCCATAGCGTCACTATTTGTACAGATCATGGTGTTGTTGTACAAATTAACTATGTGACAAGGAAATTGCACTCTCATCGTTTGTGATTAGATCACCATAGATATATAATGAGGAGAGGTCCATATGATTAGTTCCTGGATTGAGAATGATATGAGACAGTATCAGTCCACGAAGGATTAATCATTAAATATCCCTAGCCGGAGTATTATCGAGACAGGACATCGATAATGCGGAATAGGCTAGTATTGCACTTGTGCGCGTTGTGAGGGCACAACGGCATAGTTCTCATATATTTAAGTATTGGATACTTATGCAAGTGCGATAGGAGGTTGTGTTTCACCGATGGTACGGGAAACAGCTTCGCTCTGGATAGACCCCTCGGAATCCCATTGGTATTATGACTATGTGTCTATGGGAGTCCGACATCAGGGTAGGTGTATTTGGTCTTAACCTGAGACTTGCACCGCTAATGCTTACGACAATCAATATACTTTAGTTGAGGTCGTCTAGGACTCTAACCGGTTCTGTGTACGCCAACTGCTGGGTATATTGAGAATCGTAGAGTATTGGGTGTGATGTCAAGACGGAAGTATCACTTCAGTCATAGTGGAGATGATGTCACGCAGGATACGGTATTAGTGCTCTTAAGTGTTGCGCAACCATCGGGATATTATGACTAGGTCATGCATATCCGATTATAGAGACTAGGTACCAGACATCCGACATGTGCTTCGGACGGGGCAGACACTTATCCAGCCCCAGCCCTAGCACGTGACTATCCGATACTGGCCGATATACACAATACTACTATACGGTATACTACGCTTGATACAGATCTTAAATATTCTTAGATGAATATGACCGGAGAATTGGGTAGACTTCGTGCTTTGCTAGAAGCCGATCGTGTCTCGTAAATCGGTAGAACGTAGTACTTGGTACGTACGTGATTCGGAACTCCGACGACCGTATTTGCTGCCGAATTATCCGGGGATCTCATGGGTCGCTTCCTAAAGATTCACCGATGACGTATGACTCGCACTTATATTAATCTGGGATTAATAAGATGAGAGAGAAAATTAATCGGGATTAATTGCAGAGATATTTTATCTAGGATAAAATATCGATTAAAGAGAGAGAATGATTAATTTGGAATTAATCGATTAATTAATATATTTGATATATTAAAAGAAATTGGATTTCGACGCGAAATTAAAATTAGATTTTAATTCGGGCGAGCGAATTAATTTAGAATTAATTCGTTAGCGACGTGAATAGTGATTTCGCTTGGCGTAATCATTTAATTACGACGCGACGGAAAATTCGTTAATTTAGAATTAGCGAATCCGAGCCCGAGATTATTTGCGAGCGCATTCGTATTTCGAATTCGAGCGCGGCTCGTCAAATCAAGCGTCAAATCGCTAGTCGCATCTAGCGTCACATCAAGCGTCAAATCATGTCACTTTGAGTGATGTGACAATTGATTAGATTGATTGATTGAGTTGACTTGATGTGACTTGAGTGATGTGTGTGGTTGGAAATTAAAAGCCAAATGTTCTGTGAAATGAAATGAAAATTCATTTCATGTGTATTAGATACAAATTAACACAAAAAACCGTATACACTTTTCCCTCCTCTCTCTCTTCTTCTTCTTTCTCTCCTCACGCATTTTCTTCTTGTTCTGGAGGCAGTCCACTGCCGTGAAACACAAGGGAAAATAGGGAAGCAAGTGTGATTTTATGGTAAAATCAAGAGTGCTAGCACACTCCGAGATCAATGCGAAGGTGATAGGGAAGTCCCCCATGAGCCGGGAACGTTTTGATGAAGCTTGGAGCTCGTTTTGATGTTCAAAATGGCCAAAAACAGCAGCCCATTTCAGCCACTGTCACAGCAGTTCACGCCCAACAGTGAGAAGAATTTCAGTTCGTTTTTTGTTGCCAAATCGTCTCTCACCGTTCGATGTAAGTATTCCGCAACTTCGTCGTTGTATTCACTTGTGTTTCATGCTTAGATTTGATCTTGGGACCTATAGAAAACTCCAACAGATAAACCATCAGACCAAGTCTCGATATACGATATGTACTGGTCTCAGCGGATTTTACTAACCGACCCGTGTTAGTAAATTTTAACCATGAACTTTATTTGAGAATATACAACTTCTAGTGATACTTCCGAATGTCAATTACAAACTACGTTGTAATTTTGTACTACGTTGTAAATCCTAGGGTCTTTATCTAATACATACATATCACTAAATCAGATTTAGTTTCAATTTAATCGATATTAGATCGAATACATATATAAAAGACAAGAGGTGTAACCATTTATATAAGTAATATTATGGAAAAAGGTATTGTTCGTATTCATCAATCAGATATAAATACGATCGGGATTGGCAGTCCGAGCACCAACCCTAAAAATTTCTCCCACTTGCTCTAGTGTCAATCCATGGTATCATATACACATATGAATGTGTATCACATACGCATGGCCCTCAAGAGCTCACGTAGCACTCAAGTGGTAGGCAACAACGAGTAGGTCCGCTATAATATATTGAGTTTATCCAATAAACCCAATCGTTTCCCTTTAGCCAGCATCATTCATATTTTGTAGAATCTAAGTTATACATCAATATGACTCATATGCTACATCAATATTATGCTACAGTTACTGAGTTGTCCAAGTATTTAGGGATCAAATCCAAAATACTATGCAAATAACCGCAAGAACAATACTAATATCAAAACTTCTAATCTATAACGTCACTATACAACTTTATAAGTCAATACTTCATAAATTGTAACTAATTCCACTCACACAGTAGAATCATTTGTGACACTCCCACTGTATTTTTCTGACTCTTTATGATGTAGACCATCTAACATCATAATTAGACTCAAAACTAATCTGACCCTAATGGTTGCGAATTATATTCTCCATGAATATGAAACTTGCTCTTAATATCTCAAAGATAACAAAGAACATGTGTCAAGAAACATCCTATTGTCTACAGCGTATCAAAATAGCTCTTAAAAATTACGATTAAATCGATATCTTTAATCACAGATAATATAGTATTCATTATGCCATCATCCTATGATGCATAAGATTGACTAGATATTCTAATCAATTTCACTTTCGATAAAGGAACCATCATTTACGAAAGATGAATGCTATATATAAGAGACACTCTAACTGTCAAACAGTTATACTAACTGTCACACAGATAGTCTTATCGTGTCCTTTATTAGATCATATCTAATGCACGACTAATGAGAGTATCTCACAAGTCTCTTAGTTTTATATCGTATATGAAACTTTATATCAAATATAACAAAGACTACTCTCACTGTTTTCACGGAGAAAAGAAGACTTAGGTTAAAATAAACCATTCAAAAACGCCACTTGGTATTCCTAGCTAAAATACACAGTTTAATATCAACAGTAACCAACAGATCTTTAATTGTTTCAATTAGTGAGACTAGAGACAAGTTTCCTCAGAATCTACAATAGATTGTTGAGTATAACATTTCTCACTGTCATAGTATAAAGGTCAAACCTTTAGTAAGCTCACTTTACTTTTGCTGCACAAATAATTTGCTCATTTTATGAACGATTTATAACGAAAGCTCAATCAAGTTCCAAACTTGATCATAGTAAGTTATGAACAATCTTAGATCTAAGGTTTAATGCTAACTTCTGAAATCGATATCTAGTATCACTCCCATTATAAGTTATAGGATATTTTTCTTCGATAAGAAAACAACAGAACCATTAGGTATCAAATACTTCACAAATAATTCTGACATCCTATTGGACTTATATGGAAGTTGTCTAAGGGTCTTTTCATCTTATTAATTATGTAGTTCCATTTATATTTTATCACTCTCACATTTAACTTCAATAAGTCAAGTTTTTTCTACAATCGTCAACATTCGATGTTATACACCAAGTAATAAAATAATTTTATTACTCAGGTTCGTAGAAAATATATTCTATCAAATAGAATACAATATTCTATTAAATATAATAAATGATAAACTTTTACTTGTACCTCCAAGGCGTAATACTTTCAATTATATAACCATTATACAAAAGAAATATTCAAATCTCAAACTTTTCAAGATTCGAATTTTCTACTTATACATATCATATATGTAACTGTAGAAACCAATGGAACCTTAATTAAAAGGATGAATTAGTGTTATTGGAGTATATCCCCAAGAGTATTGAAAGTAATTCGATAACACTCAATATCAAATGAATCAAATCATATAGGATTCAATTCCTCCCACTAACAAATTCCATCATGATGGAATCGTAGAAGAATAATATTGAGTAAGAATCATATTCATTGAATAACCTTATAATTAATTGCTATAAATTCACATGTTTGATCGTATCAAATATCTTTGAATAATTCAAAAACTCATGATAAAATTTAAAGATACAGTTTTCAAAAACTTCAAATCGAATATCTTTGAATTAGTCAAAATATTGTATCCGCATTTCATCATAAACATGTAACTAAGTCATGAAAACTCATAGGCTAAGTTACGAAGTAAAGAAAACTACCTTAAGTAATTAATAATTCATTAAAATATATACACCTCATGCATCAGTTTAATAAATCTTGTGGTCCAATGACGATCATTGGTTAAATAAGATTTAATTATATTCCTGAATACAATATTCATTAAATGGATACGGATATGTGGTGTAATCTCGTATCAGACTATCTTTTACCATACGGAATAAGCATCTAATGCTTAAGTGATAAAATCTCATAAAGCATTGTTCTAAGTTATTTACTTAACCGAATATTTTTCTTAGTGTTTATCTCTTCGTCAATGACACTACTAGTCATATTAAAATATATAACAATTGTTTATAATGAACAAGTAACTATCCAATAGTCACAAGTTCTGATATCAAATATCAAAATAATCATTAAACAATATTTTAAATAACTAGATGGGATATCTGATATCCAATACCTATAGTTTTCGTGTTGTGAGAATCATTATTTTTTACATACAACTATACGCATCTCTTTTCTTAAGCTTTATAATTTCCCTTCAATTATTCACAACAATTGCAAATAATTGATAAGCAATTATGTTTGACACATGATCTATATAGGTCACTAAAGCCAAGAAACGTCATTATCAGATAAACAAATACCTAATGGGGTTTTCTTAATGGCAGTGAAGAATCTCAAGAATGAACCAATTCATGTCAATCTTTACTGCATAATAAACTATTCTCTCTACAGAATTATATCCTAAAACTGATATCATTTTAGAATACCTATGGTGACTTAGTAACTAAGTCACTAACCATCTTGATTTTTCAAGAAAATCATAACAACAGTTTTCAATGGTTTATACTAATCTAATTATTCCAAGTCTATTGTTATCAAGAACTTAATCTAGAAAACTGCAACCATAAGTGAAGTCAGAAAACATATAGAAGATATGCATACAGTGAATTAAAAGTTTAATTCTATCAATAATATAGAATAAGGAAAACATAAGCGATTTTTTTCATAATATTACACATTGCCTTAGTTATGGATTTTTAACCCAGCAGTGCCTCCCACTACTTTACGTAATACCGTAATCCCCAATGGAAAATGAGAATACAATAATTAAATCAAATTTCATAATGGAAAGTGGACCCTATGAATATATTTCGACTCGCAGCTTTGGCACGTTCTCGCCAACGTATATTCACAGGTAGACAACTCATCGTTAATCACACTCACTGTGACTCCTGATTTTGGTCCTGACTGTTTCTCATTGTGACAGCTTTGGGATGTTCACAGGAGGTGTATTAAGGCTTCACTTGTCAATGAAAAACTCAAGCTACTGATGTAGCCTTGACAGCTTTGGCACGTTCAAGATTTCCACTTTCACTTGAATTTGTCTCTTATAATATAAGTTCTACCGGCGCAAATGAAATACCATCAGTCATAACTACACAGCATTGGCATGATACAACTACAATATCAAGAAATCATTCACATCTGTACTGACAAGGTGGACGAAGAAATAGGTATTCCTAATACTAGTTACTATAATGCCTTATTTAACTGGGATTTTCCTATTGTCAAACAATCCGAAATTAATCAAATTAATTTCACATGCATGTGCAAATAATAAATCAGATTAAATATCATATATCAAGAATGAAAAATGTAATGGATGTAGGATCAGACTCGCTCTGATACGTTTTTGTTGGGGTCAGGCGCAGCGGAAGAGCGCGGTTCTGGTGTAATCGTAACTTTAAAATTTTTTAAACTTCCCGAATAAATTATTCAATATCCCATATGAATAATTCATTCATATTTTATCTAAACATATATATTCGATATCAAATAGCGACATAAATATTTATAAACACCGTGAAATTTTTACGAAAATATTTTTCCGTAAAATGGCATAAAACATGTTTTTTTCCGAACCGACCAACCAATACACACGGGGGCTACCCAGGTCAGCCCCAATAGTACTTTGGTAGTTCATGGGCTGCCCGAACAGGGACCAACTCACAGTTTGGACAGCCGTCACCCGATAACGCCGTTTTTCACTGTTTTCGTGTATATTCACTCCGAAATATTCTCCGGCAATTGTTCCAATGCCCAATACATATCCAATACATTTAACCATCATAATTTTCATTGCCAAAATTTTTGAATTTCCAGGTCTAACCAGGGAGCAGAAATTATCATTTTTCTTGCTTTAAATCCATTTTTGTAAACATTAATCTTATTAATATTTACACCAATCAAAGCCACCACCAATGAAGCACTCAAGAATAATTCTAGGATTTACAAGAGTGGTCATACACTGTAGAATGACAACAAGTCATCATATGATAAAATTGAACTAATATTACACTAATATTATTCAATCTAACTTCACACATGCATCTAGCCTCCAAATCCATCCTCCAAATCAAAAAGCCCCAAAATCTAAAAAAGAAAGTAAACCCTAGAATAATTCTAGATACTCAAGAATAAGAAACAAACTTTCTAAGCTTAAGAATATTAAAGATTACCTCAAAATCGTCAAATTTCCTTAAGCTTTCTTCTTGATTTATCACTTTCTCTCAAGTTTTTCTCAAAAATAATTTTGGAAGCTCTCTAAAAATGGTGGAAACTTGGCCAAGACAAACTTAATAAAAGAGAAAACATTTTTTTTTTCCTTTTAATATGCACATGGCCGAAATTTAGGGGAGGGGCATTTTTTTCATTTTGAAAAATTTATCTAATAAGCTTTTAAGTTATCAAATTCAATTTGATAACTTCAAACTTAAATGAATATGCCACTTGTAACCAATAATAATTAAACATATTACATAACAATTATGTAATATTGATATTATTTAAATATTTAAATTCTTAACATTTAAATATCTAAATAATTAATTAATATAATTATTAATATATATGTATTTTTATTTACACTAAATAACAAAATACATATTCAAGTGACATGTGTCAAAATCTCACTTGATAAATTATTAACAAATATTAAATCAAATTTTGTATCAAATACAAATACACATTAATTATTAATTGACAAAAATTCCCTTAAGCATGTATTTTTTGTTTAACCCTTAAACGATTCAAATTAACTTATTTAATCCGATAAAGTATTATGAATAATCAGTATTATTCATAACGAGTTGCCCAAGTGCTCAACGAGTACACTTCATATAGTGTGACTCTCTAAATTTAGGTTTATCCATCACGAAATCAATATTCATGTCCATAATTCACCCACTCGTAAATTATGACGACCACGGATAATCTCGCTAAACTATGCAAGTCGAGGTCATGGCATGCGTATAATCCCTCCATCACAGGCTATCAATATTATATCAGGGATATAGATAAGAACGTCAAATTCCTAAGGTATAATATAGTCGAATTTTAAATTTACGATCTCTAAATAACAGTCGGAATTCACTTCCGAAGTATACCACGGCCATAGATTTACTTGATCGAAAATAAGTACATGATACATGTGCCCTGTACACAGGACTAACGGATTCTATCTGATACTCACAGGATATCATTAGCATCAATCCACACCTAACGAACAGACAGAGGTTTGATCTTTTTTCAGGGCCAATTCTATCTCTAGTGGAGTTTCCATCTGTAAGAGTGGAACGAAGTTTACCGCTATGCCTATGATACAATGACTATGACACTGTTGAGCTCACAGCTCGTAGAGAGTACGGATTAGCCCACAAGAGACTAACCAGAGAATAAAAAAGTCACCACCCAATTTAAGACATAATTAATGATTGGATACATAGTGACTTTTAACTCTAACCCCATTGTAAAATTTTATTAAACATAATTTATTTTATGATAAAATAATTGCATGTAAAGCCAGAGTATCAATAAATGTGCATGAATATCTGTAGAAAATTATGTTTTGAAATGTCTTCCGCATCAAAGAATATTATCGCCGAAATCAACAAGGGTGAGAAACTTTATGGCGATAATTTTGAAATTTAGAGCATGAAATTCCAATATATTCTAGTAGAATAAAAGGTTCTTGAAACCCTGATAATGAGCATGGATGAACCTAAAGAGGCCACACGGCCCAACACTGGTGATACCGTAAGGCATATGAGGCCTAGAAGAAAAAGAACCCAACTGCTCGCATTATATTATTAAACAGTACAGATAATGACATCATGAAATAGTTCATGAAGTATGACCTAACTACGAACATGTTGATATAATCCATATTGGGCTTCTTCAACATCTTCAAATTGGCACAATTCAAGGCTTTGTTGGACTTATTTCGAGTGACATATCTTTACATTAATTAGTTAATATTCATTTGTAAAATGCCTAATTTGTGTAATGGGCTTCATTTTAATATAATAACATGCCATTTTTCAAAATTCTTCTCATTGGGATTAGTTTAGGTAGTTTAAATAAGCTAGGGGCTTTCACTAAGTTAGAATAAGGTTTCGGTATCCCAATTGAATTATAATACTTTATTTTCTTCTATTTAAATGTCATATTGACGTCATTTTGTAATAGAGAGAATGATGGATATTGAAATGAATAAAATTATTTGGCTTAAGTTATTTCTTTAAGATATTAGTAATATTCTCTTAAGTGTTCTTATGAACAAGACTTATCAAAGAGGTGGCTCTCTTTATGGTGTCCAACTAGTCTGCGGGGTCTTTTCGGTATACACTTGTGGTTTCAAGGAACAAATTTTCTTGGGGTTGCTTGCTGATCTTGGAAGGGGTTTTTTCCTTACAAAACCAAAAATCAAAGTTCTTGGGGGCATGTGCAATGATTCGATTTCCTAACCTAGCATGGTTTTTATCATTTGGTATCATAGCTCAGGATTTCGAGATTAGGTTTTTATATCCTTGTTTTAATTTTTTATTGAGTCAAAGAATAATCGGATATTTCTAACTTAATGCACTAATGTTCAAAGGTTGAAAATCTTGTTAGTCTTGTTTAAGTTTTTGTTATGTAAGTTCTCTAAAAAGAAAAAAAATGAAAAAAAAATAAAAAATAGGAACATGTCATTAATCATGTTAAATAGGTCATATCTAATTTCCCATAATATAGTCATATCTAATTTTTCATAATAGAGTCATATTTAGTTTTCCATAATTGAGTCGGATTTCATTTCCATAATAGAGTCATCTTTTGTTTTCCATAATTAAGTCAGATTTAGTTTCCATAATTGAGTCAATTTTGGTTTTCCTTAATTTCTCTAGATTTTATTTTCTCTCTTTAATTTCGCCAGATTTTATTTTCTTTCCTTAATTTCGACTGATTTTATTTTCTTTTCTTAATTCCACCAGATTTTCTTTTCTTTTCTTAATTAAGCCAGATTTTATTTTATTTCCTTAATGCCACCATATATGATTTTCTTTCCTTAATCCCGCCAAATTTTATTTTCTTTCCTTAATTTCGCAGATTTTATTTTCTTTCCTTAATCCCGTCAGATTTATTTTGTTTTCCTTTTCTTTATCTCGTTAGATTTGGTAAGCTTATATCACATTAGATTCGGCTCCTTACCTTCCTAAATTAAGGTGGCCGAAATTATGGTGGTGATTTAATGGGTTTCTTGTTTAAAATGTGTTCCTAAAAAAGAGTAAAAAAATAACATTTTTTTTTTGTTGAATTTGGTTTGGTTGTATACGGGTTCTTAGTTGACAAGTTGATAATTGGGGGTTGACGGTTGACTATATATTAAACTCTTCAAGACAGTGAAATGAGGTCAAATGGAGGATTCATGCTAATTCACTTTTATTTTCTTTATGTTTCATATCATTTTAGATTTTCAATGGTCATGATTCGAGGATGAATCATCTTGAAGAGATGGAATGATATGATCCAAATTGGGCTTCTTCAACATCTTTAAATTGGAATAATTCAAGGTTTTGTTGGACTTATTTCGAGTGGCATATAATCTGATATAATTGGGCTTTATATTAGTTGGTTAATATTCATTTGTAAAAAACCTAATTTATTTAATGGGCTTCACTTTAATGTAATTACATTCCATTTTTCGAAATTCTTCTAATTGAGTTTAATTTTGATAGTTTAAATAGGCTTAGGGATTTTTTTTAGGTTAGAATAAGACATGGATATTTTAATTGTATCAGGATATTATTTTCTTTTATTTAAAGGCCATGTTGGCATCATTTTATAATAGAGAGAATGATGAATTATTGAAATGAATTAAATTATTTGGCTTAGGCCGTTTCTTTAAGATATGAGTAATATTCTCTTAAGTGTTCTCAGGAACAAGACTTATAAAAAGGTGGCTCTCTTTGTGTCGTCCAACTAGTCGATGGGGTCTCTTCAGGATACACTTGTGGTTTCAAGGAATGAGTTTTCTCTGGGTTTTTTTACTGATCTTGGAAGAGATTTTGTCCTTACAAAATCAAAAATCAAAGTTCTTGGGGCTTGTGCAATGATTTCAGGTTTCCTAGGGTTCGACCTACAAAGGTTCTTATCACATATGGTCTATACTAGCCGAGAATTTTGGTAGTATAATCAATAACTAAACTTAGGCCACTCATGATCAAGTTTGACACATACAAGAAATGTCATGAGTTCACTATGTTAAAGCACTTGAGGCAAATGTTAAACATGATTACTGAACTGGCAGATGCTGGTCATGTTCTTACAGATGAACATAAAGTCTAAGTGGTCATTCGTTCTCTTCCAAATAGCTGGGAGCATATGAAGATGTATTGGACCCACGCCACATAGAGTTAGAAAACGATCACCTCATGACCGTTAAGTCAAATACTAATGTGTATATGACAGAAACCAACAAACCTGAAGGTTTCAGAAAGAAAAGAAAATTTCATGGTGGTGGGTTCAAATTCATAAGAAGAACAATAATAGGAAAGAAACGGAAGTTTAACCAACATGGAAATGAAAAAAGTCATCCCAAAAAGAAAAACATGGGAAATTTTAAATGTTATAATTATGGCAAGAATGGTCATTTTGCTCGTGACTACACTGAGCCTAAAAAGGTAAATACATTAATACATATTTAAATGAAATAGTGTTTCAAGTTTGATTTTCTAACTAAATCTAATCTTTTATGGACTGTAGACTTATGAGCCACATACCATGTAGAGAATGATAGAGATGCCTTCGTGGAATTTCGATGAATTTCACATAGGGTGAATTGGATATACGTCAGCAACAACTTGCGAGTTGAAGTCAAAGGAGTGGGTATGTGCAATTTCGTCATGTATGGCTAAAAATCTTTACTCCTACATGATGTATTGTTTCCTCCATAAATTCACCGAAATTTAATTTCTGTGTTGGTTTTGGTTAATTTAGGTTTTAAGTTGAACTTTTATAAATTTGGTTTTGATCTGTACTTAGGTATAATACAATATGGTTCTGGTTATTTTCTGTATGATTTTATTATATTAAATGTTGAATACTTAATTGCAATTCTAGTTTTTCCTTTGTTACATCAATTGTCAGTAATGATAGTGATGTGAATGTGTGGCATGCAAGACTTGTGAAATAATAGAGACATATAGAGAAGGTACATTTGTCTACCTGTGAAAATTTTTTTGCCAGAAAAATTACATGAAATCTATTTGGAAAATGAACTAAAGCATAATATCCATTACAATTAATCCATTCATATATCTGTGGTCCAATGAATGTAAGGGCAAGCCATGGAGCTGTTGGAGTTGGTGTTTTGAGTGCCAATCCGAATTGTATATTTTATTATTTATTAATAAAATAACTATATTTTCATTTCATATCTTTTTAATGGTATTGTCATTCTGCATATTATATTGATGTATAGGAATGACATAGACCTTAAAATAGTCTTATAGTAATACTAGACACTAGGTGGTCTGACATTGGGATAAGTATTACTATTATAAAATATTCTTAAAATAAATATTCATAGTCGTTAGTTTCTGAATACAGTCGAATTTCTATAACCTAGAAGACTAGCACATGTCGTATATTGGAATTGGAATTCCCATGGTTTAACCCGATATACCATGAGTTTTAGAAACTCATATAGACATGTGAGTATTGGTTGGACCGAATACTGAATGACTCACAGGTGATTCCTAATAGTTGGAAGTACACACCACTGTCAATGGGAATCTCTCGAGTCGAGTAGCATATGCAATCCTTTGACTATAGGATAGCATTGATTTTGTGTGAGATCCTCCATACTTAGATGCCATGTATGTCAGAAACCTTTCATGGTCTATCTTCTAGACATTCGTTGGGTATGGACCAATGCACTCAGTAATCAAGTGTAAAATAAGATAGGATAATTCGGCCCGTATGTGTACCATAAGGGGTTTAGGTATCTATGTGAGTAAAGTCACGATAATTAAAGCTTTGGCCAAAGTCGATCACCTAGTACGGATCACATCAGTTATTAAGAATCGTGGATATATCGACATAAGATGTGCACCTCGGAAACTTCACTGTGTATTCTATATTTCATAAACATAACTCGGATAGCCTACGACGGAAGGATTGTTAAACATATGTGACCTCGACTTGTATAGTTCAGAAAGGTCGTTCGTGTTCTTCGTGAATCCGGAGGTGGCCGAATTGCGAACATATTAGCTAGGCTTATATGACGAACGTGTCTGAACATAGAGAGTCCCAATATGAAGTGTATTCATTGAGCACTTGGGTTGCCGATTAATTTTGATAAAAGATAATATTCGATATTATAATTATCAACTAAGATAATAAAGTGTTATTACATAATAATGATTATTTACTTTAACCTAATTGGATTAATTTAATAATTACACAAGGGTTTAATTGTAAAATCATAATTATCTCTACTATTTGAGGATATTATGGTAATTATAAGTATGTAATAATAGGTGGTTTTGGCTTCATTTAATTGGATTAAATTAAAGTGACAAACATTTAACTAATCCATTTCCTAATCCTTGGCTTGATTTAATTGGATTAAATCAAAATGGGAGACAATGGAGATTAGTCACACATAATTATACATATTTGGAAAAATTAGATTAAGCCCACATAAAAGTTGATTACAACTTTTATTAATTAAAAATTGCTTAAATTTTGCTATAAATAGCAAGCTTTATGAAGGTTTTAATTAAGGAAAGCAATATCGTGAGAAAGCTAAAAAAGAAATTCTTAGAGAAATTAGCCTAAGTTATAGAAGTGTTTAGAGAAGCTTGTGAGGTCTCTAAAATATTTCATCTAGGAGAAATCAAGATTGGATCTTGGATTGAAGCTTGTTAATATTGGAATCAAGATTGGATCTTGGAGTCAAGCTTGCAAACCTTGGAGGTTATCCTACATTTCAACAAAGAGAAGAAGATTGAATCTTTGCATCAAGCTTGCTAGGTAAGTTTGAACTTCTCTTAAGTTATGTTCTCTTATGTATTAGATTCATGATCACATAACTTACTGTTGAAATAAGGCTAATTAATTGTGTTAGGATGCCTTGGAAGTATAAACACAATATGTTTGTAATTGGGTCAAAATATTTATGTTAGACACAAACATAAAATTCGAGTTTGGAACTCTAGATTAAAGCTTAGAGTTATGGATACCGTTCTAGAATCACTTGACCACATTAGGTTAGGTGACCTAGAATTGTTCACGAGACATTTCTTATCGGGATTCTAATTTGGTTATCTATTGGATTCAAAATTTTAACAAGTGCATATTGGAATAAATTTATATTTTTGTAAAAATATTTGATATTTTGAAAAACTTGAATTTTATTCTATAACATGTGTTGATGTTGGTTTGGATGTTAAAAAATAATTTTGGATGTTTTTGAAGTGCTTAGGGAAGACCGGAAGAAATTAGGGTAATAGACCCTAAAAGTTAGCTGGAGGAAATTAAAAGAACAAAGAAAAAAATCGAAATATTGTAGCGCACGCGTCACGCTTCACGCGTGCTCAGTTTTGCTTTATCTCGTTTAGGAGTTTCCGGATTCCGATTCAGCCCCGATATTTTCCTATACACTCGTAATAAAATATAATATTTTATTAAATTATTTAAAATTTCACCCATACTTGATATTTGCGGTTTAGAGCCATTTCCACTGCGCAGGGCACCGATCCAACCCTAAGGGTTCCACATCTGCCCCAACATAAGGGTATCAGTAGCAAGGCTTACACACAACACATGTTGCATGTTAGACATGTATTTGAATATATACCATAGTAATTTTAATTTAATTATGCATAAGACATATTGGATATGTAAAGCATGTTTTTGACCGAATTAAATTAATGACTTGATTGTCATAAATCTCCCGTGATTAGGTGATTACTTTATTGAAGTAATAGTATTAGTAATGTTGGAGAATTATTGGATGGTCCATCTTGTCAATACAGATATGAATGAGTTCTTACTACTTATAATGAATATCGTCATTATTGTGAGGGTATAAGTGCTCGGAACTTAGTTCACTCCGATAAAACATTAGAAGTAGCGTGATGAGTTAATACAGTCACCCAATATCGTCATCAGTGTGAGGGTATACATACGAAGCTCATTAGCACACATTGACAAGTATCATCTAGAACACATCTTAATCCAATATCGTCATTAGTGTGAGGATAAGAAACAGTTCAGGATCAAACTATGAGTCACATGAAGTGATTGGCCTTAGAGGCCTACCTAATGAGTTTATAAAGGCCAATATCGTCATTATTGTGAGGCTGGATTAAATGTTATGGGATCCACTTCCCGCTATGGAAATTTTGATAGTCAAATTTCTATTTTTCTGTTAAGGGAGATTACGGAATTATGTAAAGTACTGGGAGAGCACTAATAGATTTAAAATTCCATAATCAATTAGTGTTATTATTTTTTAAATGAAAAAATATTTTGCTACTGTTGAAAATGTTGTATTGTAGATGGATGCCGCTAATCCATTGATGAAACTTTTGGATACCAATAAGCTAAAAGGAGCCGAGAACTATTTCAAATGGGAAATGAATAAACGCATTGTCTGGAATTTAAATTAAAAAGTTACTTCTGTACTGTCAATCCACTACCTATTGAAATCGATCCCGACTCCACTCCAGAAGAGCGAGAAACTTTTAATAGATGGAAGGATGATAACCTGAAGGTGAAATCTTACATCTTGGGATCAATGGTTCCAGATTGCTAAGACAATACATTGAAGTGGCGGATGCTTAGAGCATCATGCAAACACTCAAGGAGTTGTTCGAGGCAAATCAAGAGATTGAACTTTATAGAAGGTCTAAGGAATTGGTTCTGTGCTGAAATCAAGGATGGAGGAGTTGTCAGCATTCATGTTTTGAACATGATCGATCAGATTCGATACTTGGAACGACATGGCATTGTGATTGATGAACGATTGGGCCGTAATTTGATTTTGTCTTATTTGTCTGGATCTTATGCTAGGTTTGTGTTAAACTTCAATATGCACTCAATTCAAGCCAACTATGAAGAATTTTATAACATGTTACGCACGACGGAGCATGATATGAGAAAAGGCAATCCCACTTTGTATCTTCATGGTGGAGCTGGCTCTTCGAAGACTTCTGGGAAGTCAAAAAAAATAAAGATGGGAAGAATAAGATATCAAAGAAGAACTCCAGGAAGCAAAAAGGTGTTAAACTCCCAGTAGCTCATGACCAATGTCTACAATGTAAGAAATCTCGACACTAGAAGAATGATTGTCCAGAGCTGAAAGGAAATACAGGACCCTCAGGTACGTTTTGTATTTTTTTCAATTATTATCTCATTAGCCTTAGATGCAAATAGTGGTTGAGTGCTAGACATGGCAGTCCTACTGACATTTGCAACTCCCTACAAGTAATTAGGGTAAGAAAAAGGCTGAATAAAGCGGAGATCCAGCTTAGAGTTGGCAATGGCGAGACATTGGATGTCAATGCCATAGGAACAGTTGTTCAAGATCTCTCAAATGGATGTAAATTAGATTTACATGACTGTTATTATGTACCCGCACTTATCACAAATAATATCACTTCCAATATTAGATAAAGAGGGATATAAAATAAACATTAAGGATGAAACTTTATGTTTATATGATAAAGATAATTTATTGAAATGTGAATGTTCTTTATCAAACTGTCACTATGTTTTGGAAATATTTATAGATGTCTTTAATATATAGGAAAATACAAGTAGGAAAACTAAAATAAATAATACTGAATTATGGCATATGAGATTGGGATATATAGGTGTTAGACGTCTATCCAAATTGGTAAATGATGGTTTGGCTTGAAAATTTTACCTTACATCCTTATGTTGGAAAAAATAACCAAGCCCCAAGATCAACAAGAACAAGCAAAATATATAATACATGAATGAATTAATTGAAGTATGGCGGAATCATACTCACAATACTTGAAAATGGATGCTAAGATGATGCGAAATTCCTCCCTTGTGCAGTGAAGCTCTCGGCCAAGAAGAAAAGAGGGACTCCAAGTCGAGTTTGATCCTTCCAAGCTCAAGGATTAGTTTCCCATATCACCTATGTATGATCCCTTGAAGGTGCTAGCCTTTGTTGTGATTTTGAATGCACAACTTCTTCAAATCTTGCCACAAAAATTGAAGAATGGAGAGCCCAAAACTGCATGTAGTTTCGGCAATGTGAGAGAGATGAGAGTTGAATGATTTTTGTTACAAAAAATCAATTTATATTTATGCCATAATATTTATTAAATTAATAATAAAATATGACACAAATCATGCAATGGCTTAGAGTGTCAAACACTCAAACTCCATGCAAAACCATTGAGTGTATTGTACACTATCACCATGCAATGTATTAACAATTAAATAATTCATAATATGACATGTGTCATGTGGCCGCCCACACGTTTCGAAATGAAAGTGGGCCCACGTGCACTCACACATTCGGGTTCGATATTTCCGAAATACCGAACTTACATCGCGACGTTAATTAAATCGAATTTAAATAAATAACTCGTTTGCCCGAATTAAAATCTAATTTTAATTTCGCGTCGAAATCGTAATTTCGATTATTATATCGAATATAATAATTTTACGTTTAATTCCAAATTAATCGTTCTCTCTCTATGTATAGTACTTTATCCAAGATAAGTCTCTCCGTAATTAATCCAAGGTTAATCGAGTTTGAATCATACGTCATTGGTGAATCTCGGGGAAGCGACCCAAGAGATCTCTGGATATGTTGGCAGTAAATACGGCCGTCAGATTATCTGAATACGTACGTACCAAGTACTACGTTTTTACCGATTTACAAGACAAGGTTAGCCTCTAGCGAAACGCCATGCCTACCCAATTCTCCAGAAATATTCTTATTGGAATATCTATAACAGGCGTAGTATACCGTAGTATAGTGTATATCGAACCAGTATCAGATGATCACATGTAAGGCCTGGGGCTGGAAATGTGTCTGCCCCGTACGATACACATATCGGACATCAAGCAACCAGTCTCTTTGAATCGGATAATCCGACCTAGTCATATTATCCCGATGGTTGCAACCATTATAGAGTACTAGTTATGTATCCCTCGCGATCATCATCTCCATATGTCTGAAGTGATACTTCCATCTTGACATCACACCCAATACAACTACGATTCCTCGATAAATCCAGAAGAGGTTACACAAGAACCCGTTAAAGCCGTGGACCACCAAAACTAAAGTTTACCGATTGTCGTAAGTACTAGCGATGCAAGTCTCAGGTTAAGATCATATGCACCTACCCTGAAGCGGACTCCCAAAGACACGCAGATATACTACCAATGGAATTCCGCGGGGTCTATCCAGAGCGAAGCTGTTTTCCGTACCATCGGTAAAACACAACCTCCTACCGCACTTGCATAAGTATCATACTTAAATATGTGAGAACTATGCTGTTGTGCCCTCACAACATGCACAAGTGCAGTACTAGTCTATTCCGCATTATCGATGTCCAATCTCGATAATACTACGACTAGATGGATATTTAATGATTAAACCTTTGGATTGATACCGTCTCATATCATCACAATCCGGAACTAATCATAGGGACTCTTACCATTTATATCAAAGTAAATAAATTACAAAACGGTAAAAGGCAATTTCATTACTACATAGTTAATTTTGTACAAAATACAATATCATTTACAAAATAGTGACGATATGGGTCATAACTAACTAACAATCTCCCACTTGGCCTATAGCCAGTCACTCAAGCATCTAATACCTGAACTATGTATGTGTCGCTCAAACTTTTCCCGAGGAATTATTTTCGTCAGTGGATCTGCATTGTTGTCCTCTGATGCGATCTTTTCGATCTTCACATCGCCACGATGTATGATCTCTCGAATCAGATGGAATCGTCGAAGAACATGTTTGGATCGTTGATGAGACCTTGGTTCCTTAGCCTGCGCTATGGCCCCGCTATTGTCACTATACAATAAAACGGGCTCAGGTGCTAATGGAACTACTCCTAATCCAACTAGGAATTTTCGGATCCAAACCGCTTCCTTTGCTGCTTCAGCTGCTGCAATGTACTCCGCTTCAGTTATTCAAGCAAATATTGTACCGGTTTGTGGACTTGAAGTCGTCTCTGTCGGTTTGGAAACTTGCATCGGTATACCCAGATACCTCAAGTTCTCCATCTCCATAGATTAAGAAAACATCTTAGTTCTTTAAGATACTAAGGATACTCTTAACCGCCATCCAGTGATCCTTTCCTGGATCGACTACACATGCTCAAAGCATAGGACACATCAGGTCGTGTACATATCATGGCATACATGATCGATCCAACTGCCGAGGCGAACGGAGTCCGACTCATGTTGTCTCTCTCATCTTGTGTTTTAGGACACATGTCCCTAGATAGATAGACGCCATGTGATGTTGGCAACAGTCCCCTCTTGGACTGATCCATGTTGAATCTTCAACACTTTATCAATATATGTACTCTGGGAGAGTCCAAGTAGCCTTCTAGATCTATCCCTGTAGATCTTTATTCCTAGAATAAAAGCTGCTTCTCCCAGATCTTTCATGGAGAATTTCAATGAAAGCCAAGCTTTCACCGACGTTAACATGGGAATGTCATTGCCTATAAGCAATACATCGTCGACATAAAGGACAATAAAAGTCAGTGCACTCCCACTAACCTTCTTATTACACAAGGATCATCTACGTTTTGAATGAAATCATATTCTTTTATGACCTCATCAAACTTGGTTCCATGACCTTGATGCTTGCTTCAGTCCATAAATAGACCGATTTAACTTACAAACCTTGTTTGCAAGTCTTGGTGCGATAAAACCGTCAGGTTGTTGCATATAACATCCTCCAACAGGTTTCCGTTAAGGAAAACGGTTTTAACGTCCATCTGCCATTTCGTAATCGTAATATGCAGCTATCGCAAGCATTATCCGAATGGATTTAATCATGGCAACGGGTGAGAAAGTTTCGTCATAATCAACTCCACGTTGTTGACGATACCCCTTCGCTACGAGCCTAGCTTTGTACGTTTGTACGTTGCCATCCATGTCGGTCTTCTTCTTGAAGACCCATTTGCATCCAATAGGCTTTACGCCTTCTGGTGCATCAACTAGTGTCCAAACTTGGTTGGTATACATGGAATCCATTTCGGCCTTCATGGCCTCTTGCCATAAAGTGGATTCGATACCTTGTATCGTTTCCTCATACGTAGCGGTTCAGTATCCTCAATAAGATTAATATCTACATGAGGTGAGATCAGGAATCCATACCTCTCAGGTATTACCCTGACTCTCTCCGACCTACGCAGTCCTTGTGTAATTGAAGATTGTGGTTCAGTCTCATCCTGGATGGACTGTTCATGTTCCGTTCTCGATTCATTGCCAGGAACAGTATCACTACGACTTTCATCGAGTTCTACTTTCTCCCACTAAACATTGCATTTAGGAATTCCTTCTCAAGGAAAACCGCATGTAGATCAACAAATACTTTGTTCTCTTGTGGGGGTAATAGAAGTAATATCCTTTGTTTCCCTAGGATATCCAACAAATAGGCATTTATCTGATTTG